>JWJB01000384.1:0-15788 GCA_000812895.1 Rutstroemia sydowiana | reverse complement strand
TGGATGTGGATGTTGTATGTTGGCTTGTTTCCTTCTAAATGTCTGAAGAAAGTCTCAGCCTCATGGATTTTGGGGAAAAGGTATAAAAAGATACTTTTATCTCCTGCTGGGCACTTATACTACCGAGGTCTACACCTAACAACGGATGAACATATGGTGTTGGCGCTCCCAGAACTGTAGCTGCGGTATTATATGAGCATTCTCTCTGGTCAGTTCTCTTTCTGTGGTGTGACTGACCTTAACAGGTAGCGGTATTGTCCGTACGATCCGAATTACTGCTATCTGAAAAACGCGGATTCGCTGCCGACTTTATAAGTTATAACTTTCATATTGAGAAGATCGAAAGCTGATAATAACGCGAGTCGTGTGCAAACGGGGGTTGAAGAGGATATGATTATGACAGAGAGTTACAAGTCGAGTGAGAGGAGCGTTGAGCTGGACTATTGGACTCAAGGTCATGGTTTGGAGGAAGACAGAACCAGATCTCAAATCGAAGGTTAGTAGAGGGTTTATCCTGAGGCAGTTCACCAATCCACGAGATATGCGATGTTGCGACAAAATATACTTGTGACAAGATAGAAGTGAGTTAGTTTGGTAGCAACAAAAGACCACTGCTGGCGTAGAAGCTAATTATCGGACAAATTTCGAAGGTATGGTTTCCAGCAACGATTGAAGAAGTGGTTGCTGAATGCAAAAGGTTCGTCTGAAGATCACATCACTGTCAAGTTATCTTTGCCTCGTTGATTGATGATGCATGGGTAAATAAGTGCTTCGTTCTTCCTTCCATATTTGAAACACATCCTGCAGTGTGCTTGTAACTGATCCTGAGACGTTAGTATAACGCCGTAAATGGAAATTTCCCTGGTCAATGATTCGATGCTCTAGCACTAACATTGGTAAAGAAAGAGTATCTAGAGACGGGAGAATTTATCCACACTTTATACAAAACGTTTCCCGGAAAGAACCCATTCATTGGCAGAGAAGTATTTCCTTCCATTCATTGATGTTGAAATCAAGTTATAGTCAAAGATCGAACCAATGTCTTGCATTTGATATGATAGTGAATTTCCTCGGAGAATGAATCTTCTTTTACTTTACCGTGCTTGAAACTATAAGACAATAGTCCAGAAGCAAATTTATTCTCCGTATTCGGCCGGCATCCTAATACGTCCGAAGATGGAGTTTCTAAAAAGCGATAGAAAACTTCCACGCAACAGCTGGTGGTGAGCTGGAATGAAATATAATTGCAAAGCTATACCTCCCCGGTTTAGATAATGTCCAAACCAAGAATCATTGCCTTGATCTCGCCACAACGTCAAAATATGTCGTAGAATTGGGGGATCGTACTGTCTCCACGCACATGGATCTACGGAGTCTCCATAAAGATTCAGTTGTGAATACATTAGAAATGTGGATAGATGAAACGTATGTTAATCATCGACTACTCTGAAGTAGTATGATCTGCCTACAGACAAATTGTAACCGTAATATTTCATTCACTTTTCCGTTTCCTCATTCTGTGGGAAATGATGTACGGATTAGTATATGGGCCACTCAGAGATCGTATAAAAGACGGGGGACTCCCATACTAGATCAATAAACTAGGACATAGTATCTTCATTTTAATTTCAAGCCTGCTGGTACGATGCAGAATACCTTAGACTTGAAACATCGATTGGGTAGTAGGTAACGAGGGGAGAATGAGCTAAATGACTCAAAGATTTGTGCAACCTACCTTGATCTAACCTTTTTCTTACTGTTATCATTATGTAATTTCTTCATCGTTATTTCCATCAAAGCTTTTAGTACAAATAAACGATCTCGAAAAAACGATAACATTCAACGAGGTATTAGTAAAAGCTGGGAATGAAACAGGTCCTCTCAAATACCTACCATCTCGGGCCTTGAATTCTAGCCAACCTACCAGCTCAGTTACAATCTCTTTGAACGCAACAATAATGCGTCATTATCGGTGACCTTGTTTAAGTCTGAGCTTGAATTATAGAAGTCGAATGCTCGGGAACGGGTATTTTTATATAGCTATTTCAGGAATGAGACTAATCATGGCCTTCCTACTGTTCGGTTGACAGTTAGCCAGCAAATTGAATGGTACGCGGCACCTTAAATCACATATCCATCCAAGTATTCTATACGACGCCCGGTAAAGTTCTAAATAATACCTAACATCTCGCATTCACTCTCCACCCACATCCCCATTGAGTATGCGCTTGCACTAGCTGAACCACTAGCTGAACCACTATCCCTTAGGCGCAAATTCAAAGTAATTTGGAATTTATTATAAAGGTCGTCGTTACACTTTCTAGACATTATTGAAATAATCAAAATCAAAACAACATTGCAAGGACCGACTCCAAGTCGCAATTGAGACTTACTATAACCTCACCCTAGTCTTTGGGGCTCTTAGAAACTTTGTAGACACAGTGGGTGGAAACTTGAGGTTGATTCTCGTGACTATTGCTGTTGCTGTTGCTGTTAAGGTGTTATTGGGAAGTTGTTGTTATGATAGCTTTTCCTGCTGCCATTTTATAATTTTCATCCCATAATATTCCACAACGTCAGCTGTGCATTGAACAGTTTAGATGAGTAATGCCGGAGGAAGGGAAGAAACAGCTTGACCGTCATACAATATAAACTTGAGATAAATAGAGAAATCATAATCCTAGGGCACGGAGAATGCTAGACACACAAGAGAACGCACCATTGACTTTTATATATAAAAATCAATGCCATCAGTGTATGAAATAGTGTACGGCCGTATTACGGTGGCTGATATTGAAGCTCTCATACGTACAGTTGTACGTACTAAATTGAGTATCACATACGTCAGTGAGTATTGCTGTCGATACGTATTACTAGCATTATTACTGTATACGGAATATATAATCAGCATTCTTAAATTTTTTTTAATATTGAAAAATATTTAGCCGCATTTCCAAAATTCAAACCACATTTTCTTCAATATTTCCTAATTAGAAAATTCAAATCAAAATTTCAACCACATTCTTATTAATATTAGCAAAATTTCATTATATTCTATCTCAATACCAAAAATACTAACTATACATTCCATATTTCCATATACAACAAAAATTAATACATATTAAATCAATACATATTACTAGCAATAATATAAAAATCAATAATAATTATACCAATAAATAGTATAAAATCCATACATATCACTAAAATGGGGCGTATTTAAAATACAGGCTACACTACTTTATACACTGAATGCCATGCAATTCCCAAAAACCAAGAAATACGTGTTCAAGTACTATTAGCTCCATTTAATACGTTACCGCAAACTGCTTTTTGCCCCACTATACGCATACATTTCCGAAATTGTGAATAATAGTATATTGTAATCAAACACCTTGTTCAACATCATGCATTCACTTCTTATCCCCATCTCCACAATTCCTATTCCCGCCACATTCTCCAATATGGTATAAAGTTCTCCATGTTTTGCTTTCTCAAGTCGATAACTATGCAAACAACTGACCGAGCAAGTAACCCCCATGCTTTGCTTGTGGTCTGAGTTTTGTCTATACCGTAAAGCATGTAATCTCACTTTGCATTGCACAGATCCAAGGACTCCGTGGTAAAGTCCTGAGTCGTACTATTAGGGCACAGGCGGGATTCTGACACGAACTTATTGCTATCGGTACCGGAATCCTGCCGTCACTACCTGTTTCTTTGCTGTCATTGTTATGCCGTTCTCCTTCATTGCCATGATATCTTTCTTACAGCATTAGAATTCCAGATTGTTTGAGATAAAGTGGGAATCCACCACTCCAAGCACAGCATTTACATTTTTAGTATAATCAGCAAACTATAACGTCTAGCAGTGCCACGCGCTGCATGAGCACTTTCTTGTGTAAAGATGATTTTGCGCGATGTGGACAGAAAACCACGATATAGAAAGACTTTTTATATCCAGAATAGGGGTTAGAGCGCAAAGGAGACGCGAACCAAAATACGACCCAAGGATGGGAGGTATTCACTCAGTGTTCAAATTTCCAGCGCATGCATAGAGAGTATGCAACAAATTAGCTCATGTAACTGTGCATAATATCCACTCCCAAGCCCTGCGGGACTTCACCGTCTCAGTTTGGAATTGCATTATACCGCGTCACATCACATTATATGGACAAAACACCGGGGTAGACGCAACAATTGGAGTAGAATGTATTTAAGGACACCCTTCGTTCTGATTCTTTGCCACTGGGTGCATTTTAATCACATACACAAGCCCCCTTAGTTGCCAGTACTCTGTTAGCATCACTTTCGAAGTCCAAGACGCGTAGTGGTAGAAACAGAGAGATAAAACGAGAAGGAATCAAATGACAAGATGAGTCACTAGATAATATTAGATTAATTAGGCATACTGCCACACTAAAACACTCACCGACTACACTGCATTGCGATCTACATAACGGCCTCGTCTTTCTATAATATTCTACTCGATGGAGCTTCCGCCACTGGTACTCGTAACAAATAGTATGACACGACTTTTGCGCTAGCAAGGATACCCAATGAGCAGAGTGTCCATCTCTCATAGAGCATGAAAACAACCGCAAGCAGATAGTCCATGAGGAGGAGTAGGTCCCAAACCAACGTCAACCTACCGGTACTTTCAGTGAACAGGTTTCCGCCTCATTATAGTGACCCGCAACGGAATATTTGAGATTTTGGAAGACTGTATCTTTCCAATGTGCGACGAATAGTATTGTTTCGAAGTGAAATTGGTGTGTTATCATCACGGGAAAGGATATCGCGAATGGGGCAGATCGAGGTAGGTTTGTGGTCTTGAAAGTAACGATGACTAAATGGCCAGTGAATGTGAAGTGAATGTCAGTTGTGCAGAAACGGCTGTATCAGGAATGAGAAGGTATTAGAAATTTTGCAACGTTTGATTAGCAGAGTTGTGACGTGCCCAAACAAGTTTCATCCGTGGTACGAAAGCAAGCTCATCGCAATACTTACACCTCTTGTAATACCGGTAGATGAAGAAGAAAAGAAATTGTACCCCGCACTAGAAACAATCGCACATATCATATAACACATCACTCATCAATTAGCATTGAAACCTCTCTCCGCCAATAATTCAATCTCACCAAACCTGACCAAACCTCGTCTTCCAGCCTCTCAGTGCAACAATCATTTGTAACCGAAATCATGAAGCATCTCGCCCCATTCACCAATATCGTCGTATTCCCCTCCTCGTTTCTAATCTGTCATTGCCAGTGCTCCTCCAATTGACCGCCCTGATTCTGCTTTTGATTCTTACCTTCGTGGAGGCGAAAGATTGTTAAGCCTCACTCCCAATGCTCAGCAGCATGGAGGAATAGGACCTCCCCCAAGCCCTCGATCTTGCACCTCATCGGGCCCTGGTAGTTCTTCTAGATCTGGCCCTATTGGTTAGTCCACACTTGGGCATGCTCGCGAAGCAGCTGTTCGCAATCTTGGATGGAATATCAAGGTTAGTGGAATCATTCCCATATCCTATCATACATGCTCCGTCATACCAAAACCATGCAGCCATCATTAGCATCAAGGATGTGTATACACTTGCCATCTCAATCATTAACCATTCATCATAGTTGTAAGAGCCCTATCAGCTTCCGAAATCAAATACTAATTGCACGATAACTCGAGACGAGGAAGATGAGCTGCTATAGAGAGGGGGTGAGATACAAGGAAATGCGCACTCTTGTAATCGTACGAGTTAACGACATTTATGAGGAAGGGTTCAGTTGAAATAGATTCAAGACTTCTTGCTCTGCTAGAGGGGTTAGTCAAGCACTGATATAGAGAATACTACAATATAGAAAATCCAGATCATAAATGTATCTTCTCGGTGAAACTGCGAAGAAATCCTGAATTTCGTCCTCAATGGGAGGTATGAGATTTGGATGCTATAATATAATAACATATATATTCTGGGGAATGAGAATTAAGCCGGTTCAAATAGAACTAAAATTAAAAAATGCGTATCAATAAGCGATGTTGAAAAGGGAGTTTCGTGTGGACGGTGGGTGGTACTGGCAATTGATGTCCTGATGTTGGTGTTGCTCAAATAATCCCTGTCTAGCGAATATGGCAGTTGAGGATTATAAGTATGATAATGTTGACGTGCGTGCATTATACGATACAGTACTTGCGTACTGTACTGTTAATACAAGATCGTGAATGAAATGGCTATATTGAACAATGTAATATAGCGATGTAAATGTAGTACGTCCCTCATGTATGTAAATATAGAAGAATTCTATACAAAAGATTGGGAAGAATAGAAATGAATGAAGAGAGAAAAGGGTAAGTAAGTTATGGCTGGTGGGGGAGCGTATAGTACCGGATTTTTGGTCAGAACTAAATGCTGGATGTTGTATGTTGGATGTGGATGTTGTATGTTGGATGTGGATAATGTAGAAATTTACAATGGAGTTGTAGGGAGTACGCGTAGAACCTGCCCACCTGAATATGGTCTAGGAGCCATAAAATTGCTTAGACAGGCCGAACATAAGGCCATAGAAGGTATGAGTGGAACAAGGCCTTAGATAGACTGAGTTTTGAGGCTGTGAATTACTCGAAACATAATTTATGGGTTTAGTACTGAACTGTGGCCATTCTCTGATTAGAGCCAACATTTTTTTTGGTATTTGTGGTATAAAAGTATCTCACTATCCCCTTCTATCGCAGTTCATTTAAGTTATTACACAAAATCTTCGAATCAAATCCAGGTGATTTAGTTATCTAAGCTCCAATTTCTTCCTTTTTTCCTCACAACATTCATTTTATCATGGATTCCAGTGGCGGTACCAGTACGAGCAAAAGCCCCGAGGGATCTCAAAGACCCAAGCGAAAGGCTTCAAGATCACTCAGCACCAGCGTCAGCCCCCCACGTGGTACTATTACACATCATGTAAGTACCATTTTGCGAATTCATTTCTCCAAGCAATATTTGAATATTCCGTTTATTCAGATTCTAATCGGTTTGGATATTGTGAATAATGTTCATGTTTTGATATTGTCTCATTAATATTCTGTAGGCCCCCAATGCACATCATGTTTCCTCTTCTTCTGCCAATCCTCTATTTCAACAAGAGCATTTTCCACCCTGGGATGGATCAATGCAGAGTATTTATCGACCATCTGATCAATATCGTAGAAAGCATGATATCGACTTCTCAGTCACGCCTTCTCGTCCGCTCTCTAGCTCATCTGGAGTCAATGGTGACTCATATGTCCCTGCACGTTCTCGCACAGTCAGCCCTGCTGACTTTCTGTCTCCCGAGTCTCCTCGTTCTCGCCCATCTGAGTCTCCTCGTTCTCGACCATCTGAGTCTCCTCGTTCTCGCCTATCTCGATGTCGCTCAGCTAGCCCTTCCACTCCTCATATTCGTTCTCGATCGTCTAGCTCTGTTAGTACTCGCATATCTGGCCCTGCTAGCTCCCCCTCAGCTTACCCTGAACGTTCCCGCCCATATGTCAAGGATGAGAAATGTACTCAAGCGTGGGCTACTCACCTGGCTTATCTTAGCCTTGAGAAATACCCAGGGGTTGTCATGGTCTGTGAAAGTCTTATATCTTTTGAATTTTGTGTGCTAACCATTTGTTATAGTTTGAGAATTTTCATCCAATTTCAAAACTAGCTACCTTGGAAGATAATAAGAAACGCAAATATACCAGAAACGGCATCGCGTTTGATGAAATCAGACTATTGCTCATTGCTGAAATTGCCTATAGAGATAATTGGGTTGAAACGGTTGGGCAAGAGCTTGGGGAAGAAAATATCAAATTTAAGAAGGAAAAATTGATAAAAATTATTAAGGACTTTCGGGAATCCAATGGCTTTGTATTTGTAATTGGCTTCATTAACAAAGCAAAAGAAAATCTGGAGAGGTTAGCAGAATTGAAGGAGAGAAAGTTATGGGTACCGGCAACGAAAGATGGTGGACCGGGTTTCCGGTTGCTTACCACGCCTCATGCGCAGTAGGGGAGGAATGAGGTGGAAGGTATCAAGCACTCTTGTACTGGTTATAGTTCTCAACTATATGGTGCTGAACTCCACAGGAGACGTAGGCACCACGGCGGCAGGAACCGTCGCACAGGAGTTAACGAGACTTGATGGTGGAGGTGGAGGTGGAGGTTCGGAATAGCTCCGGAATTTATCACCCTGGTCGGGTAGTAAGCACAGAGATAGAGAATACCACACGGTGCAAACCTACGAGAGTGTCTCTCTGATTTGGAGTGTATGAAATACTTGAACTTTGTTCTCGGTTGGATACTTGAAAATGTAGTCTCTGGACCAAAATTTGAGATTCGGGTATCATAGTTTCAGGTGCATTGAGTGTGATTGAGAGAAGATGACTTGTAAATATGATGTGATATGAAAATGACATCGGAGAACAAATTAATTGATTGATTGATTTCAACGCACATTGCGAGAACATAAGTATTAGCCTTGTGTCTGACTGCATTCGAATATGCAAATTGCAACCTTGCGGTGGGTCCTCCAGAGATAGTATACACTGTCTTTTGGGCGGCGACATTGCTTACCTACCCCGCGCTATTGAGACGCAAGCACATTTTACTGGTGTTGACGGGCACCGCAGCATTTCTCCAATGCGATGAATCGCTAGATGAAAACCGAACACAATCTGACAGTGTCTTGGGTGCTCGTCAAGCCCCAATATCCGGTCTTCGTGGATGAGGGATGAGTGCTTGCGGTGTCGGTGGAGCATGGGATCACTGTCTATTGGTCTAATAACCATGTTGGTTTATATGGCAGGTATCTTCTTGTGGGACTGGTCCATTAGGTAGCTGCTGTTTTCAAGTCAAAACTAGACTCGTCTAGTGGTGAAACAGATGATGAATGAGTTGGCAAATGGGACAGCAAAGGGGAAGAAGTAATTAATCATGAGGAATCGGGATCTTGCAAGCACAAGATCAAAATGAATCTAAATCCAGAATTGAACAGGTCATCGAGAATGGATTCTCTGTTCAAGGTAGCTCAGTCTCCAGCACCAACTTCCTACTCATTACCCGAAACACGTTCTTCTCCTCCACCAAAGCCCAAGAAAACCACAATCACCAATTCTTGCTTTACCTCTGCCCACGGCTACGACTCCTACCAGATCTCTTCTTCTCAAAAACTAAGTACCTATCTGTGCTTACATGCTACGTCCTTCCACATGTCCTCTATACAATCCGTACTTCAACAAAGCTTCACTCCATACAGTACCGAGCAGGCAAACTATCCACTGACCAAGTCTCGCTGTCCAAGACTGGTTAGAATCAATCGACCGAGGTTGGAAGACACGACAAGACAACGAGAATCAAGCTTTGCAAGTGTCTCTTACGTACGAGAAATATTCTTCCGAGAACGGAAGCCACATATCACAAGAGAAACTACCTGCTTAAGGGCACAGCAGTGACCTACAGTTTGTTTGACTTCAATCCCATCAGTTCCACACGTAGCTATTTGGATGCAACATTCATGTGATGTGTTAATATAATGCGGAACAAAAAAAAAGCCACGCACATGACTTTGATCTAGAAGATGGGGATGTTGGTATGAAGGACATTTGGAAATGGTTTTCCGGCTAGAAGGGAGAGGATTGGGGTGGTGGGATTGAGGATAATACTCTGGAGTTGGAATTGAAGGAACAGATAGAGATCTGCAGAGAGCTAGAGTAAGGATATGGGGGATGAGAGTCAGGGTAGGCTAGGAGCCGGATTGCTTGTTAGTGCGGTAGAAGATACTCCAACACAGCAAGCACCAACAAGGGAAAACAAACACGAAGGAGAAGGGATGCGGAATGCGAATCTGTCACCTCGCGAATGGCATGATTCATGGGAATGTTGAATTGCAAAAAGCCGGTGCAGAATATCGGTCGATAAGAGCGCAAAGATGCGAATATTTGACATCAAAAAAGACGGATATCCAACTAAAGGATTTCTGGAGGGGAGTTCCGAGTTTGTTGGTGGTGTGGTTAGGCATAGTTGGATACTGTACATAGAGCGCGTGTTTCCGGCCTGCTAAGTTCCAACTGATGATGGAGATGCAGTGGAAAACAGGAAATGGATACAGGAAGAAATAGAAATGATACGGAAAGAATACATGAATTAATAAAGAATCGAAATGTATAAAGAAAGAAAGCATGTAGTAAATGATGGAAAGCAGGCCTTGTTATATAAGATGGGAGTTGCAGGTAGTCACATGAAATTTTACCAACATTCGAACTGCCGATGGAACTACCTAAATGGGTTGATTTCGAGTTCAAATCAAGGAAGATGAAACGTCCACCCAATCCTCTGAGGCGAAGTATAACTGGATCTTGCACATAGCTGGATCCTGGCGGTAACTGCAGATCTTGGTGGAACCAGTCGAAATATCAACGGCCTTCGTTTGTTTCACTCATTCCTAAATATGGACTTTGCCACCCTTAAATATAGTAAGAATAAATGGGAGGCAATTTCCGGATGTTCCGTCATATCCACCGGGGATGGCTGTGAAGCGGCTATGAACTGATGTTTTGGTGTTGGTAACAGTTGGTTGGTGTAGATAGTTAAATTCTGTGGGCTGCTATGGATATGTAGGAGTGGTCAGTGGCAAATCGGCCTGGATGGACTGATTTACATGGCGCTTAATTGATCTTAGGTAGGAAAGCAGACGTAAGCAGATTCCGCGTTACCAACGTGCGAGTATTTTGGGTGGCCGCTGGCTGGTGGAGCTCGGGTAAACCGCGGTATCGTAGGTAAGGTTAATGGATTGAATTCTACGGTGCGGTAATAATAAAAACATGCACGTATTTGATAATTGTACGACATTTTAGACGCTTTTGGGTGAATAAAAAAATTTCGCGACGTAGGTGGAGTTATCAAATTATAAACTACAAACTCTTCTACGCAGACTGGGTCACTTTGTAGGTTGCTCAAATGTTGCCATCAATTTACCCATTGCCAACATTAACTAGAATGATACATAGTCACTATACTTAGGTACTTCAATGAAGTTTCCACCTAGGTTGGGACCGTACTGCATGTTACCGATGGAGATAATGATGGACAACCCACTACGTTGCTATGAATGGAAGTTGGAAAAATAATCGGATCACGGTCAGGTCGTCGGCCATGCTGATGAAAACTTTTTCAAGGTGGAATCAGGTTCCATTAAAGCCAACAATCAAGTTCTAACATGTAGTATAAAAGTTGCTCACCACCTCAGTATTGTTACATACCATACACATCTATCAAACAAATACATCTACCAAGCAAATACATCTACCAAACAAATACCATTGTCTACTCCTTTACAACACACAAATCATCATCATGACTCCCAGCGGAAGCAAAGGCAACGGCAAAGCCCCAGTCCGTTCTGTAAGCGGCAAGCGTAAGATCACTCCACCAGAAAACTCACGCCGTGTAAGTTTGGACATCAAAAATGATCTTCATAATTTACTATTGTCTTACTAATGTTCTGTAGGCTCCTGCTCCTGTTCCTTCTGCATCTCAACAAGCTGCTCGAGGTCCGGAATCCCGTGGAAGAACCGGAAGATCTACTCCTCCAGAAACCTCATACCCAAGCGGTACTATTTCGATGAATAGAATTCAACCCCCACCATCTCACATTCCAACAACTCGTAAAGATTTTGAGTTCCCAACTATGGAATCCATCCCTGCTCGGCGTGTTAGCCCAGAGAGGTCGAAGTCTCGCTCCTCCAGCGTTCTTGGGGACCCATTTGTGTATAAATCCGATACTGCTGCTTCTTCACCACGTGTTGGCTCTCAACCACCTGCTGGCTCTCAGTCATCTGCTGCTTCTCAACCACCTACTAGCATAGCTATCCGCAGCCGCTCTCATACACGTCAACCTAATTCTAGCGATTCCCCCCCACATGGTTCTGGTCATTCTGCTTCAGCTGGTCCTAATCGACCTGCTACGCCTGCCACACCTGGCGGCGCTCGGTCTCACTCAGCTACCCGTCGTCAGACTGGTCCGAGTTCTAGCCCTCATTCTGGCGTTCCTAAATCTAGCACATCTGGCCCTACGGGATCTCATCCCATAGTGTTTTCTGCTTTCGATCCAGCTACTATTGTGCGGAACAAGGTCCGTTCAACTCTTTCATATATCACACTAAAACATTTGTCTATCATCATTCCAAAATCACAATGATCAGCCATATATATGAACTATGCAGTCATTGCCAATGCAATAACAAGTATAATCCTATAGCATATGGAAATTGTGTTTCGCTTAGTTAAGTGTTCGTTTCCTAGATATTAACTGTTTTCTTAATAGACACCAGAAAATAAAAACCCCAAAAAACATGCTTACGATCGAGCTTATTACACCCAGGGTATGACTGATACCAAAGCACAAGAAGTGACTCAAAGAGCTGCAAAAGTCAGTACAAATAGAGCTTTAATGGAGAAGACGACCACTTTCAAGGATGACGTGGACGAGTATTATCGTCATTCGGTCACGAAATTGGAAGGGGGTGGGTTGACCAATGCTATGGAGCGAAAGTTGAGACAGGAAGCCCGCACAGCAATGGCGAAAACATATACCAGGTATATTGACAGTGTGGTCGAGGTAAGTGACATTGATCTTTAATTCATGCGCATCGTCTTTTGATCTTATATGTTGACTGACGTAGGGAAACACCTTTCATACCAATAATGAACCAATTGAACGCAACGAAAATGATCCACGTCTTCTAGCTGCTCTACAGGACCGTATAGCGTATCTAAAAGCTGAAGCAGCGAACCGAAAGGCAAAAAAGCAGGAAAAGGATGAAAAAGGAAAGGGTAAGGAGATACCGCCAAATCGAACATAGAGGTGAAGTTACTTCTTGAAGAAGAAGTAATTCCCCGTTCTAGAGGCCTCTGAACATGTCTGAGGTACCGGGATCCGAGGTCCTTCTAGTTTAGGAGGGGGTTGTAGTAGAAGGAATCAAGCACTCTTGTACTGGTTATAGTCTCTGCTATATGGTAGCCGAACTCCACAGGAGACGTAGGCACCACGGCAGTACTGGTGAGAGAACTGTCGCACAGGAGTTAACGAGGCTTGATGGGGGGGAGCTTGGGAATAGCTTCAGATGCTGCTATCTTGATAGAGTTTGTACTGAGGTACAGAGATAGAGAATAAAATACCATAACACAATGAATCCCGAATATGCGTGTCAAACCCAAAAGAAAAGCGAATGAAATAGTCAAACCATATCGTGAGATGTATTTGCCGCATGCCTCAAAACAATCATTGATTGATATTTCTATAAGAATGCATTTTTATACAACGTCATCAACTTCTTCCACGAACTGTGTACTCACTATCAGTAAACATCACAATCATAATAGTATGACACATCGTTATCATATCCCACTAAGCTAAATGTTCAGGTCATACCACTAATCATTTCCTCAATAGGCACAAGTATTTACAAATCGGCCAGCACCCAAGGGATCTCATCGCTTAAGCAGAAGACACAATGAGCAGCAAACACCACAGTCCACTAATAGGCAACCAAAAAAAGAGAGGGCCCTGTTCGAGAAGATCTCAATGTTTGGAATTGGGAACCAAAAAGAAATTGACCGAGCGTTGAAAAAAATCGAGCGCGTGACAATGTACGGAAAGTATATAAAAGGATACTAGATGGCATATTCAGAGTAAGCAACCCTTATTTTTCTTGCTATAATTCGCATAGCACTTTGATCTCACATATTAACGATCACTTCCCTAGGCAAAACCTGATCTAGACTGTAACAATGATGAGGGGTTTCTTATATATCCCATACAAAAGTCAAGAACGTTAAACAAATCCAAGCCGAGGTTGTATTTCCTAAAAGCTCGGGAGATTCTAGCAAAGACAGAAGATGTTTATAAGCAATGGTAAAGTGGTGATACGGATCCAGATCAGAAAATGGTGCTTACAAGGCACCGACGACTCAGTTTGGGTACAAGTTTGCATCTTGAAGGGGAGGAACTTCCAGAAATTGATCAAGGCGAAGTAGTGCAGGATAGGATGAGCCGGTATCCTGGAAATCATTGAAAGGGGTTTGTTATGAAGTAGTCTGGCACCAAGGAGTTTGATCTGATATCATGGAGTTTGGCGTTATGGAGTTTTGTTCACTGGATTTTTGAACTTTGGCGTACATTTTGTTTTCAATTGAACCTATCTATACCTCGTTGTCTGCTACTCTTACGTGCAATTGAAGACCTTCACCCTGCTATAGCGATAAATGATTTGCAATGATAAATGCCAAATGATAAACGAGGAGTAAATCAACAGAGATAGTGAACCACAAGAAATATCTCACTATTTCACCCACACTGGTTGCAGGGTTTCCTCCATATATCGATCTTTGATAGTAGCTTGAAAATACATTATACAGATTTCTCTTCCTCCTCCACCATAAGTAACAAATCAAATTATGAGAGAGGCGACGCACTCACCCACACTATAAATCTACGATCGAGTGTGATGCGTGTAGAAAGTAAGTTGTGCAAACTACTGGTTTGAGATATTGATAGATGTAGGATTCTTGATCGGGCTGCGTAGGATGAGGTGCGTAGGATGAGATGGTTTGGTTAATTGTATAAAAGAAAGTTGACCCGACTAGTAACTATACTCTCATCCACCTCTTATTCATTCCTTTCACTTTCTCAATTTTCCATCCCTAGAAACCCCTTTTCCCATCAATCCAAATTCAAGTTCAAATCCCAATCCATCAATGCCCTGACACACACCATTATACATCCCCTCCACATGCTCTCCAATCCCCCATGACAAATATTAAAATTCAAATATCAAACACAATATCCATAAATCACATGCCCTCCCATCCCATCAAATCAAATCACATATAAATCTCCTACCCTACACATCATAATATCACTCTACATGTACATCTGCCCCAACTTAAAAATCCTCATCTCCCCGCTTCCCATCCTCCACTCCCTATTGCCTATTCTCTATACCCCATCCAATACATATATACATAGTATACACCTACACTACGCCCATACCCATACCCATAAAACCTTCATACTATATAACCAACTCTCAATACACACACACACAACCCCCCTCAAAAACCCCCGATTAAAGTATCAACCGCGTATACATCCCCATACATATAAGCCCCCTACTCCAGCCAGTCCCCAACACAACACAATTGAATTCCAACAATCTCAATCTCAATCTCAATCTCAATCCCACACATTATCCAAATCCAATTTTTCAAACCCACTCCTCACACTCCTAACACTCCTCACACTCCTAACACACCTCACACACCTCACACTCCTCATACTCCTCACCTCTCACAAATCCCAATCTCAAAAACATCAACATCAAACACCAAACCCGAGAATCATGTGTATACTCTTTATGTTCTATTCCTTATTATCTACTTATATACAATGCACCGATTCCATTCAATGCAATCCAATATCCTTTTCCTTGTCCAATACCCTATATACTATACCCAACACCAAGTAATCATAACTATCCTATCATACAAGAGGGGGTACTCGCAAAAGTAAAAAAGCAAAGTAAATAGGATATCAAATCCAACCTGACCCACTCCGATTCAATCCAATCATACAATACTCCCACAATCCCATGCAATACTTACGTCATCTATTGAACCCCCTACCACCATCATTTGTCCTCACCGCTCATCCTTTTCCCCATGTCCACCACCATCCCCATTCTCAACCTCAAAATCCCCCTCCTTTTCTCCCTTCCCCCTCC
>JWJB01000381.1:0-31429 GCA_000812895.1 Rutstroemia sydowiana | reverse complement strand
CACCGAGAAAGATGTTCAGGTGACAGTATGTGGTTTTTCCAGTCTTGCTCACCGGAATTCATGCTGATTATAATTCTCATAGGTGCAATACTGTGTTGAAAATGGCATTCCTTTTCTTGCCAGAAATGGTGGTCATGGTTGGATCAGTTCTTACAATATTTACTCGAATGGTCTGGTAATCAACTTGAGAGGCCTGGACAGTGTTACATTTAATAGTGATACTACCGAGGCTACAGTGGGAGGCGGTGCTCACGTCCAGGATGTTATTAACGCCGCATACGCAAACAACGCTCAAGTAGTGACTGGCAATTGCAACTGCGTCGGTACATTGGGAGCCGGTCTTGGTGGAGGCTATGGCAATCTAATTGGTATACATGGATTGAGCGTCGACAACATGCTCTCATTGAACGTCGTTCTCGCCAGTGGGAGTCTTGTAACTGTCACTCCCGAGCAAGAAGATCTGTGGTGGGCTCTCCGTGGCGCCGGTCCAAATTTTGGCATCGTCACATCCGCTGTGATGAAAGCATGGTCAGTACCTCAAGCCGAAAGTACTGCCTGGTTCGGCGGTCTATACTTCACAGGAGACAAGGTCGAGGCGCTCGCAGATGCTATACAAGCTCTAGCCCTTGGGCCTAAAATGAGCATCTTTCAGTACTATATTTATAATGGTACTGATCCTGTCATCCTCATTAATCCTTACTATTATGGCTCGGCCGAAGATGGAAAAGCTGCATTTGCCTCAATTTATGCTGTTGGTCCATTTAGCGACACTACTTCGGAGCTTGCCTACCCCGATTGGAATACTGGAGCGGATGGGTTCTGTGTTGACGGTGAACGAAAGCCTTCTTACAGTGCTGGATTCATGACAATGAATTCCACCGTGTGGCGTACCATTTGGAATGAGTGGCTGGCATTTCTCGATAATCCTGGTACTGCGTATAGCTCTATTGTGCTGGAAGTATACTCTTTAGGAGTAGCGCAATCATTCGGTGCAGACAGCTCCGCCTTTCCAAATCGCGATATTCGTTTCAACGGTGTTGTCATTCCTTGGTACGCAGATAGCAGTCTAGATCCAACTGCGGAGGCACTTGGGGTGAATATACAAAATTTGTGGCGTTCTACTAGTGGATTCTCGCAGCCTCGAACGTAAGTCTACCCCATCCACCATTCCATACGAATTGTTGTTGGAATTGGTTCTCTACAAAAGCCATGGCTAATAATTTTTCAGATACATTAATTTTGCTCATGGTGATGAGTCGAATGAAATTGTATACTATAATCATACAACAAAATTGCAGAAATTGAAGAAACAATACGACCCGCACAATGTATTTAGCCATTGGTTTGACATCTCTTCATAATCTGACTGAGATTTGGTGGACGGAGTGAAAAGCTCAGGGGAAAATTCTTGATTTGGGGTCTAATTATGCATTAATATTCCGATGTATCAATTTCGTGTAGCTTGTTATATCGGGCAAGTAACAGGCTCGGCCAGTCTACTAGTTGTTGCTGATAGAATCTCAATTAATCATCACTAATTCTCCTTCGTGGTATATAATTATATCCGGAGTCCATTAAAGCACATGGCTGACTACTGACTACTGTACCACTTCGTATTTCACAGTTTGGATGACTTACGAGATTTATTTCTGGAGGGGTAATTTGAAGCGGGAACTTTGACGTCTGACTTGTACGACCAGAAAATTATTAAGCATCTGACAATACAATTCAATTCAATACAATACGAGAAAAAGAGCTCTGTGTCTGTTGTAGAACTATAATCAGTGAAACTTCTTACCATACTAAACGCAACTAGCACACCAAGGTTCCAGAGTACTAAGGTACATTACTACACAGGTACATCGCTCTCTCTATAGACAGTCATGGCGCCAACGACTTATCTCATAACGGGTGCAAATCGCGGTAAGTGTAGCTTATGTAAAGTGATAGCTTCGGGCGATAGCTCATCACCAAGCCTCCACGCTGACATCTTTACCACAGGAATCGGCAACAACATCCTCCGCATATTTCTCTCTCGCCCTGACAACATCTGTATTGCTGCTGTCCGCGATGAGTCCGCTTCTAAAGATGCTCTTGAATCTATTCCAAGAGGTGAAAATAGCAAGCTTATCGTGGTGAAAATTGATAGTAAGGTTGTGACTGACGCGGAAGACGCGGTCAAGACCTTGAAGGCAGAATATGGAATTGAGAAGTTAGATGTGGTAAGTTTTGCTGCCCCGCTCTATTGCGATACTGCACTCATCTTACAAGACACAAATTATTTTGACAGCTAACTTACGATTGTCTAGGTTGTTGCAAATGCAGGAATGGGAACTCACTATAGCGGGGTTGCTGATCTACAAATTGCACATCTCCAGGAACATATCGACGTCAATGTCTACGGTATAGCCCCGGTTACTGCTACAGCGACATAGATCCTTAATTTATATTGACTAATTCACCACAAAAAGGGCCCTTGACACTTTTTCAAGCAACTCTCCCACTTCTCAACGCCTCATCATCTCCCAAGTTCTGCCTCACTGGTAGCTCAATTGGTAGTATCTCGAAAATGGAGTATTTACCTTTCCCGATGACGGCCTACGGAATGAGCAAGGCCATGGCACACTACATGACTAGGAAGATACATTTCAATCACGGGGGTGAGAATGGGAACTTGATTGCTTGGTGTGCCTATCCTGGGTATGTATTGCAAAGCTTGTCAGAACTTGGATCAGGGTCCTAATTTTGAGTGATGAACTAGGTTTGTGCAGACGCGCACAGGAAATGCGGGCGCGAGAGCGATTGGCATGGATGAAGCTCCGGACACTGTTCTTGATGCAGCAGCTTTTATAGCTAAGACGGTATGCATATATCGAGTATTTTGTGACCGTAATGGACTAACGACATGTAGATTGATGAGGCCACAATGGAAAAGACAGGTGGTAAGTTCCCTAGTATTGAAGGTGGAGAGATGGGTTGGTAGGTAAGATTCAGTAGCAGGAGTGACTTAATTACAAAAGCGGCGACAGTGAATGTTGCATTGAGCAATGAGCATGTCTTAACTTCACACTGCATCTCCGGTGCACATCTTTGATTACATAACCCAACTGAGAACTCCGAGAATTCCGGGTTGCACAAGAACCAACAAAAACTTGCCCGCTAGTGCATCAGGATTCAGCGCACCAATAAAGTAATCTACAAGAGTAGCCGATGTAGCACAGATCTAATTCTCTTGCCAATGATATTTGGCGACATGCGCATTCTGCGCAAAGGCCTTTAATACATTAACCAATTAGAATGTGTGTATGAAAACGCTTTCTAATTGGTTAACATAGAAAAGCATAGTATATAAAATTTATGTTTTTTTGCATGTGCAGGATTTCTGGTTAATCAATCAAAATGGAGGTTTATAATGGTACTGGAACTTTTTTCTTCCCAAAATACCTTTAATGTATTAAAGGCAATTCAGGTCATGTAAGGGTTACTAAACCGCTAATTTCGGAACAAAAACACTATTGAAATTATTTGCCCGCCTTCCTTGCATTTACATGGTTTTTGCGAATCGCAACTTAAGCTCAACCGGGCTACTCAACATCCTTCTATTACTACCTTCTATCCTGGAGTGCGGGCTACGCCGTTCCTCTAGATGGGCCAATGAAGTAAGTTCAAGCTTATTTATCTTCTGATCACTGATCACCTGCATGTACAGCACAAGGAAATATACCCACAACCATATTGAGTGAATAATCACCGGCCAACACTATCCCATTGCGCGACTGCGGTGGAACCACTCGGACAACTAAAATTCCATCTAGAAATCTTACTGACAAGGTCTTGGTGTACTGTATTTTCCAACTTTAATAGGCATGTAGCATTGGTAACACGTTGACTTACATTAGAATCATTGTTACAGTTGGTATTGTCATGGCCTAAATACGCAGATTCCAAGATATCTGCTGCGCCGCTTTACTCGGTCTTTAATCGCAGTGGCGGAGGCGCAGTTGATCTTTTACCACAGACTTGGGAAGCAATTCGGCAGTTTCGTGCTTCGCCTCTGGCAGTGTTTGAATATGGCGACAACGGAGATTATTAAAGTTTATCTTCATGCGTAAATCAATAGTGGCGTGTAGTATACATGTACGAGTGAGTATAATGGATGCCTAACCATGAAGGAAGGATGGAATGCATAGTCGCACTGCCCTCTTGATCGTTGGCTTGTTAAATGTAACTGGATATGAGCCGTTTCAGGTAGAAACTCGACGCCCGCTGAAGTTGCTTTTATATAAAGCGCCACACAGCTACAGTATTGCATATTTCTTCAAATGCCATGTAGAATTCCCATTTTTGATTAAAAAGGCAAGGCTTAACGCTAGGAATGCTACACAACCGCAACCGCCTTAGTTTGGCGTTGCTGAAAAAGAAATTCTTTATTCCCCGCACGAACATATGTATTCGAGACATCAAAGGGAACTGCAAGGAAGATGATGTTCAACTGATAGGCCACAAGACAATGCAATTGCTTACGGCATGAGAAAGTTCCGACACTGAATGAAGGAATGTACGAATGAATCGATGGATGAAAGCTGTCTAGACCCTCGGATCTTTCGACACTAATTTATTGCATCGCAATAATATAACGATTGTTACGATGTTACAGTACTATGACATGAAAGATTTATAATCCCTAATCTCACTTGATCACGCTCACGTACTTTACGCGCCTGAGAGTTGTAGCAATTTGTCTATCCCAAGCTGGGAGACTTATTAGTTCTATTATGAGGGCGGGATCACAACGTGGTAAGCTGCAATTTTGGTACTGACGGCTTACAATACATGCATGTTGATTGCCGAGGGATTTGGGGATCCTACGGTGATGAATTATTCTGGGTTACATTAGATGTTGAATGAAGAATTAAAGGAGAGGCTTGCGAAATCTAGACCGAAGAAACCAAACTGAGAGATTGAGGACTAGAGAACATACTAAAATTTTCTGCACCCTGTCAAAATTCAAAGCCGAAGGATTCGGAGCTTGTCGCGATAACTCCAAGGACTCCTGCTCGAGAAGATAATCAGAAGGAAAGTGAGACGACTTGGGACGAAAATCTAGCGCCAAACTGTCAAACTGTCATCTGTGGCAGTAACTTGCAGGGTTTCCCTTCCACTATATTGATTACTTTGGTGTAAGGAACCAAATCTGATGTGTGCTGGATTCGAACTTTGGTTGTAACGGCCATATTCGGGTTTCATCGACGCTACTTCCTCATCTCATCACCGTGTCAAGAGATTGTTTCTTTGTAGTAGAGGATGGAACAGCATGATAGTCATTGTTGATGACAGTCACTTAATCTCATGCCTATTCAAAAACAGTATTTGGTAGGAGAAAAGGCAACTTTCACTCGAATTGACAATCAATCAATATATCCACAGCCAGCCATTTGAGTCGTTTGCCGGTGCAAACGCAAAGATCAGCCCATCATGATTTCTATGGCGGATAACTACTCGAAGACCCAGATGATAGCGCTGGGCATCAGTTTCATCATAATTCCAATCATAGCTGTTTTCCTGCGGCTATGGGCGAAATGGATAGGACGACGAAGTATCCAGTTGGATGATTATTTCATTATTGTTGCTCTGGTAAGTTCCCAGTTGCTGTTTTAAAACCTCTCCAAAGTCTGAAAAAGTCTAATGCGGCTGCTTCAATAGGCTTTTGCAATTGGATGTTGTTCTGTTCAACTTGTCGGTAAGTACTTTGAATCATGGATTTTTGTTTAGAGTTCTGTCGCATGTGGGATATTTCTGACGACATTGTGTACAGCTGCATATGATGGAAGACTGGGGCAGCATCAGATAACTGATGCTCAAGGAAATCCGATCTTAGACGATCCACAATTTATCATATACGAAAAAGTACGAGCGCATGGATATCGTCCCATCAACTTGCCGCCTCTTGCTAATTGATTGCGCAGTGTAAATTCGCCGTCAACATGCTTTCCACCATCGGGCTCGGCTTTACAAAAGCCTCTATCCTCATACTCTATATGAACATATTCCGCGGGACGGCATTTCAACTCGCCGCCCGCATCATGATGGGAATCGTGGTCGGGTGGACGGTATCCTTCTTCTTCTCCAACCTTTTTACCTGCTATCCCATTACCCCGTTCGTCGAACCGTTCTATAACCATTCTTGTGTCGATGCGTTGTCCATGTGGTATGCGATGAGTATCTCGGATATTATTGTCGATATCATGATACTGGCTTTGCCGATTCCACTGGTGTTGCAGTTGAAATTGAGGCCGAAACAAAAGTTTGGAGTGCTGGGCATGTTTCTCTTGGGTGCTACGTAGGTTTCAGTTCGCTATACTCTCTGAGTTGGGTCGCTAATGAGGGGTCATAGTGTATGTGCATTCAGTGTTACTAGAATGGTAGTTTACTATCACGTCGGCGAGACCGTCACAGTTCACTTCAATGATGAAACTTGTAAGTCCACTCATACTTCACTACTCCGCGACAACGCTACCTGTAATCGCATCAACTAACCCCTTCCAAACAGACTACACATCACCCGTCTTCTTCTGGGCCAACATCGAGCTCTCAACCGCCATCCTATCCGCCAGTCTCCCCACCTACCGTCCCATCTGGCTTTTTCTTACATCGCAACCCCTACCAGGGGCCACCAACGCATCCATCCAACTAAAAGAATACAACGCTAAGCGTAGCAACCAATCCAAATCGACTGGATCGAATCCACGATCGGTATATTCGAAAAGACATGGGCAGAGATTAGATAGTGAGTCTGATTTGGTAGGGACTGATAGTCTAGGGAAAGGCGCAGGCGTAGATGTGGGAGCAGGATCTGTGGATACGAGGATTGATGGCGGTGTACATGAGCACGAGACGGGGATATTCCATGTGCGTGGACATGGTCATAATAATAGAGATTTGGAGGCGGGGTTGGGGAATGCGATTGCGGTGGAGAGTGAAATTACGATAGAGGAACGATATTAGTCTCGGTCCTGCACTGATTATATATATAGTGTACATTTTAGCGATTTGGCCGCGGTTATGATTTCACTAATATCAAAACTATTTCTGTTCTCTACTTGAATACCAATATTCCTTGTCAGTCTCGCCAATTGTGGAGGCGATTTGCATGCAGTATTGCGATGAGCCTCTTGACCTCAGATGTATTCTTATTAACAATTGAAATGGGTCGTTGATTGACCCTACAACTCATCCGGTTCGCAACGTATAAAGCAAACCAGGTTTTCGCTAATTCTCCCGGTGACCCTTTACCACGTCGAGGGCTTTCCCATTTTCATCACGATCTTACTGACCTCATTTCAAGTGCAATTCCATGAAGTAGAAATACATTGTATAATGTCCTCTTGAAGCACTGCTCACTAATCGGTACCCCTGACGCATGACTTTACACTGGTACAGGTTGTTTACTCGTCCCCGGTGAGTCTTGAATTCTTTCGCCAACTTCTAATTGATATGTTTCCGGAAGTTACTTGAAAATCCCTACTTGAAAGCTTTCACTACCTACTTTATATCTTTCTCTCTCGTCTCATTTGGTACCGGTAACAAAGAAAAGTGAATCTTCCCTGGCGTTTTGCTACGAAGTGTTTCAGAAACCGAAGAAAAGGATGTTCTTGGTATCGAGTCCATGACAGCGTATGGCTTTATCGGCTTCCTGCATTGGATTTGTTAGATTGCTTGATTGATTATTGCAAAAGAGTAACCAGTTGCTGTAGGTTTAAGTGAGGATATACTAGGTCATTCCCTACCAATTGGAAATACTGTATCGTCATCTCGCATAGTACAGTACCAACAGTTGGTATTCTCACATTCGCTACAGCAACACACCAACCGTTACCATGCTTATATTCAATACGGCGAAGATAGTTACTACAGCTCCACGTGCATGAAGTAGTACAGCTGAAGATGGATCACAAAATTCACTGCATACCTCCAGTGATCTACTGCGGGGGAAATTACGAAAGATAAAGTGATCTCGATTTGGATCTCGATCATGGAAGGTTAACTTTATTTTCTCTTTGATATTCCTAGGAAGTCGTAGCAACGAACTTGTAACTTCAAAAGTACAAAATGTCTATCCTTTCAACAGGAGATCAAGCAATGGCTTCCCCCTGGATTCTCGGCGGCATCATCTTTGCTCTATATGTAAGTTTCCTAACCCATCTTTCATGAACTATCTTACTGACAGTGACTATCAGTTAATCATCTCCGCAATTTACAACTTATATTTCAGTCCACTTGCGAAATATCCTGGTCCATTTCTAGCAAAGATTTCTTCCTGGCCAAACTTTTACTATGCAACCACTGGCTACCGACACATTTGGATTTGGCAATGCCATGAGATATATGGTATTGTGTCTCGTTTCCCACTAGCTAAAGTTTCTATTTCAACTAACAATACCTCCAGGCGACGCAGTACGCTTCAAACCCGATGGAGTAGTATTCAACACGCCCAACGCATTCCGCAGCATATACGGAAGCAAAGCCAACGTGAAGCGAGCAAAGCTCTATCAAATTTGGTCTCGTAACAGCGATTACATCAGTACAGTGACTACGCATGATAAAGAAACGCATGCACGCAGGAGAAAGATCTTGAATCAGGTGTTCTCGGACAAAACTGTACGTTCGGCGGAGAGTTTTATCAAGAATCAAGTTGATCGATTTAATGAGATATTGATTGATGGAAATGATGGTAAAGAATGGACAGAGGCTTTTGATATGTCGAATATGATTGATTATCTCGCCTTTGATATCATGGCTGATTTGGTATTCGGGAAATCGTATCAGCTTATTGAACCAGGCGAGAATCCATTCAGGCATATACCGCATACTATGTGAGTAGGATTGCATTTCCTAGACCTTTCTTCGATTTTTTACTTTCGAAAGACATCAGCTGGGCAGGGAATATCATTTTCGGGGATACATGAAATCGAGGTATAAATTGAATGGTTACTAACATGAATCCCCCAGTACCAAATACCAGACATTTATTTTCAACGTAAAGCTCAAGCGACCCCAACCCCTAAGTATATATCTCATGCTCATAATTACTAGGTTCAAACTTCACCATTTCTGTACCTTTGGGTTTGGCTTAAACCTAGAGGTCTCGATGCACTTCTTCAGATGAAGCTACCAAAGCATGTCCGACAGTTTTATGACTTCCACGACGAGCACATTTCGGAACGAGTGAAACAGCATAACGAAATCAAGGAATTTGGTAGAGAAGAAGAACGTAAGGATATGATGTATTATATGTTGAATGCTGAAGATGATAATGGGAATCCTTCGTATTCTCGTCAAACATTGGTATGTTTTTTCTTCTCGTGTTATTCCTCTCCGTCCCTTTCGTGCTTCAATAGTAGCACCCCTTACAATGATGAGACCTCTGTGAATCTTCCCCAAATTTCTAACACTAATCCAATCTTCACCTACAGACTGCTGAAGCGAATCTTCTCACCATTGCAGGAAGCGACACAGTAGCAACCTCCCTAGTCGGCTTTTTCTTCTACATCGTCAGGTACCCACGCGTCTACGCCAAACTAACCACCGAGATCCGCACGGCCTTCAAATCCGCAGATGATATCCAAATGGGACCCACCATGTCCGCATGCAAATACCTCCAAGCCTGCATCGACGAAGCCATGCGCCTATGTCCCGTCAACACGGGCGACCTATCCCGAGAAGTTCTACCCGGTGGCCTTGAAGTTGAAGGAAATTACATTCCCGAAGGATATCACGTCGGTGTTGCCAATTGGGCACTTACACATCATCAAGATATCTATAAAGATCCATGGGTATACCGTCCGGAGAGATGGATTGTTGATCCTGAGATGGGTGTTACGGCTGATGATGTACTTCGTGCTCAGGGTGGTAATAATCCGTTCTCGTTGGGTGTTGATGGTTGTGTAGGTCAGAAGATCGGTATGCAGGAATGCTTACTCACCGTGGCAAAAACTTTGTATCGTATGGATATGAGACTTCTTCCTGGTAGTAATGTTGGTGGAGGCAAGCCTGAGTTGGGTTGGGGTATGAGAGATAAGGATAATATTCTATTGAGAGATATTTTCGTTTCGGGCAGGGTTGGAGGACCTATGGTGCAATTCCGCAGACGTGGTGTCTAGGTGTGGGCATCGTTCATTTTTTGAGAGAGTGATGGTTTTGGGGTCATTTTCTAGCGATATGAGTGTGATTTTCTTCGAGTCATAACATCAGCGGTGGTTGGAAAGTTAGATGATGATGAACCTTCGAATTATTGGTGTTGAAAAGGACATTTTGGGTGGCTCGTCACTGAGTTTGGGATGGCAGAACCACAATAGAAATTGGTTCAACCAAGTGGTTGAAGATTTATAGAGATCGGTTAAACTGGAGAACTAGGAATCAATTAACGACAATACGTCAGATATTCACCCTGCCTGCGTGCCAATGGTCGTACGTAAGTTCTTGTATAATGATCGCATGTCCTAAACATCGAAGAAATATCTACTTTTCTGATGGACCAATTCACTCCTAATCCGTACTTGTTTTCAAGCTCTGCCACTCCAGACAATTGGGAGGTATCCATGCACCTCGACTAGCCCAACAGGCTCGGCTCTTCCATATCTAGAACTACGCCAAGATCCGGGAGGAATATCTTCAAAGTGTATAACATCTCGCACATTTGTTTGAACCACCATTGAGGAACCATTCTTCTTGCACAAAGATACATCCCCCACCAAGATGATCTTCTACTCCCGCCCAAGTAGTAAGTATTCAGACTTGAGATTTCCAGGTCCAGGGCAACCCCCCGTTTTCATGTATAAATAGCAAAAAGAAATGCAAATCTTTCGTGATATCGTGTCATATCATATCCCGTCTTACATACAGCCCACCCGTCATTATTCACCGTCGGTATGAAAGACCGCACTAAGATTCCTTCGTAGCCACATCTCACTCCAATAAAAGGCAGCAAGCTAATCTAACTCGCCATCACACGCATCATTTAGATCATAACTTGTAATCGCATACATCTCCACCCCACCTCAAGACCTCTTCTCTCCAACCTCCCGCACCCGGCCGGCTTATCTCTTTCCCCTGAAACTCCCCTTCTTCATCGGCTGAAATGCATCATCCGCATCACTCCCATCACTAATCACATCGTCACTCAACTCCATCGGCGCAGCCTGACTTCCCATTCCCCTTGTACTTCTCTGCGTAGGTACTGCCTGACTAAAACTCAATTGCGTCTGTCTGCCTGCGTTCTGTCTAGCAGTACTTCTCCCCGCTGTAGCCTTAGGAGCTGCTAGCTTCCTCGCAGTAGTTGCTGCTGCTCTCTTTGGTTGCACTTTAGGTGGTGGAGGTGCTACTTCTTCCATTTCGAGATCTTCATCTTCGTCTTCATCATCGCTCGGTTCTGGTTCTGGCTCAGGCTTCTTTCTTCCTCGTGTTGTCTTTGCTGGAGCTTTCTTAGCTGCGGCTGTTGTTGTTCGCTTAGCCGGAGCGCGCTTCGCAGGGGCTTTCTTCACGGGAGGAGCATCGTCATTGAATTCGTTGTCTGAATCCTCTTGGCTCAAGAATCCCGTATTTCTTTTCCCATTATTCCCTGCAGTAAAAGGGGGTGCTACAGGCGGTGAATCGTCATCCATGCCACTATCACCTCTATCAGTCTCGCACTGGCTTGCTCTCTCGCCCCACTCGCCGTCGAGATCTGAATCGTGATCTGCGGGTCGGGCTTTGGGTTTCAACTTCTTTGCTGGTTTCTTTTGTTTTGACTTTTTCGCTTCTTTGAACTTTTTCTCCTGTTGGAGTCGGACTCGTTCCATTGCTTCTTTAAGGATCGATTCATCATCTTCGTCACCATCATCCTCGGCTTTGAGAAGCTCCTCAACTTGTGCTTTTAATGAGTCCGTCACGAAGATTTCCATGGCGTGCTTGTCATCTTTATCTACGAATTGTCCAACGGCGTCGCCGAATGGCGTAGTTGGGAGAACTTGGAGAGACTGCGACTCAAGGAATTCTTTGACGAGGAGCTCAACTTTGACATCGTCAAACCCAGCGACTTGTGCAAGGGTCCCTTCTTCGGGAAGGTCGATCTCCATCGCAGATTTATTACGCGTGGTTACCTTCTTGCGGTGGTATTGAATGACGTCTTTGACATTCGCAACCTGCCCAATGAAACGAGAAGAGAATCTTTGTGGATTTTCACAATCGAATTTGCCGCCCTTGTCAGGAGGGGTAAAGTCAACTCTTAGTCGGACGAGCGGGAGTGGCACTTCATCGTGTTCCAAGTTGAAGTCATCGTCTTGAAGGGAAACCCATTCAGCCTTTGCGATTTCGATGAGTTCTTCCACAACGGTCTTGAGTATTTCGGTAAGTTTTGTTCGATTTTCTTTTATCTTAGCAAGATCCCTGAAGCGTCTGTCGGCGGCGAGGACTATTTCTTTATGTATAAAGGGGCGTACGGATTTTAGTCTAATTTTGTCGACCTTGAAATCGCGACCAGTGATATTGAGAATAGCAACGTGTTTTGCGACAGCCTCTCCTGGTACAAGAGAGGTGGCGACAGAAGATCCGGGCTGCATGACATGGAAGGTGGTTTCGGGATTAAATAACGGGTCGATTAGGCATTCGTGTTCGTGGCCCCAGACTACCAAGTCAAGGAAATCGGGTAGAAAGTTTTCGGGTAGGTAGGATGTTTCTGAGTGTTTGTGGTGGTTTTGATGGACAGCCAGCATGTTGAAGAAATCGCCTTTCTGCTTATTTGGCTGGAACCATTTCACCTGCTGATCTCTGAAAGTACGATGAAGACGTTCATCTCTAACATTGCTTATGCCATATAACGCTAGCTTTGTGCGTCCCTTCTGCAGGAGAACAGGCTTTACATTGATCCTGTCTGATTCTGGGGTTCGGCCGAAGTAGTTCACCAATCCGGCAGCTTGCAGAAGATCTAAAGCACAGTAATTCCCATCTCCAGCGGGATCATCGTGATTGCCATGAATAGAAAAGACAGGTATAGCAACATTGATATCTTCGTCCTCATAATTAGGGTGATTGAACGAGCCATCGAAGATATCGTGTGAATCGCTCAACATTTCCAGGGAGCAGGGCTTTTCACCGAGACAATTCATTCGTAGGGATCGCATGACTTGGTACATAGCTTTTCGTGATGGTTGACTATGATGGAAGAGATCACCAGCAAGTAGGACCATATCTACCTTGGAAAAAATTAGCAAAGTGTGTAGTTCCAGTACTGTGAGGCATCTTACATCTTTTTCCTTTGCCAAACACATAACTTCATCAAAACTTCTCCAGCTATCGTTCTTCCGTACGGGATCATTCTCTGAGTACCCAACATGACTATCCGTAGCAACCAGTATTCGAATGGTATCTACCTCTATAGAGAAGTTAGTAAGACGTTCAAAGTATCTCATAGATGGACCAACCGTCTGTGGGAGGCATTTCGTCGTTTGTCTATGTGCCTCAAAGGATTGTAGCTTGATTTTTGACAGATTTACCTCACAACAACTCAGTAAGAGGATGTATCGAGCGACACAGTACAATAAACACGAGAAAATAAATGGTAATTTGAGAGGTTGTTCTAGAATCGCGCTTTTACATAAAATGTAAAGGTCTTCGCTGCCTACAGAATTTGGGGAGACGCGATCTGGTTTAGCGTGTTTTATCCCTGCAGAATGCGAGCACTTATGCGAAAGCAAAGATTGCCGTACATTTGCTCCGCCGTTGTATGAGAATAAGAAAACGGGTATCAATTCAACGACGACATGTTTCCTAGCAGAGCTCTTCTTGCGCGGTCGGTCTGGAAAGGTATGCCATGATTATGTTCTTCAATTGAAATTATTCGCATCCAAGCTAACTATTTCTAGGACCTAACCTCGTTCCGTAAGATCCCCTCAAAAAGCCCCTCCTCTGCGCTCACCATTTAATACTTTACACAGGCTTCCAATCGTCACAGTTGCAGCTGGTAAGCGTGCGCCTCCGATCAGAACACAGGCCAGGTCTGCGACCATTCTACCGACATTCGTGGGTTTGTTATTCGAAGTTCATAACGGGAAGGTCTACAATGAGGTGCTAATCACCGAGGATATGGTGGGGCATAAGTTGGGAGAGTTCTCGGCGTGCGTACTCTAATTGTAGCTTTGTTAAGGGACGCTTGAATGTGCTGATATGTTGTTAGGACGAGAAAGAAATTTTCATATAAACAGAGCAAGAACAAATAGGTGTGGCGGGTGGTCTGGCAAGGCATTTCTGGGGCTCGGAAAATGAGGCTTGTGGTACTGTGGAGCGCCTGGTCTGAGATCTACCTTCTTAAATGAATGGAGATCCGGGGCCAGAGGCAGTGGCCATTCAGGTGCATCCTTCCTTGGTGGCACAAATCATACTATCTATTTAGAGATAGCCACAAGAAGGACCTCCCAGTCGAAAAGAGAGGTTACTTACAAATGCTGCGTAGGCACATAATACGACTTGCTTTACGTGGGAGATGAAGATTAGAACAGCACAAGCATCAATTGCTCAAAACTCATTTGCCATAACATTATATGTCAGATAAAATATGGTCCTATTATGTCTATGCCAAGTATACGCTGTGCTGGTGTACAATTTCTCAGGATTATTCTCTGCCGATCCTCATCCCATGTGAAACGCCCAGTGTATATAACGCCAATGCCTTTCCGCCCATCCCAATAAATCCCATGATCTCATATAATCAACGATAGAATTCCCCACGTTTAACATTGACTCCGTATTCGCCGACGGCCATACCCAAATCCTCCATTGTCAGAACCGTTCTATTTTGGCTCCCACCTTGTCCACCACCACCAAAACCAGGTCTCTGTATACCAAGTGGGCCCCCACGTCCCTGCTGCTCTTTACTGCCTGGCGCGGTAGCAGGTTGGCCAGGAACAGGGAATCCTGCTGCTGCACCCAAATTTCCCATAGGGTTGTTCGCATTCGAAGAGTTTGATGATCGTATACGAGAGTATTGATAAGCATCAGCCGCGATGTCAGCAATAAATTTCTGGGTCGCAAGCGCAAGAAGACGAGCTAGACGAGCATCGGTTTGTGGTGGGGGTGGCAGCCCAGCTTTTGTAAGGTAATAATTTGTTACAGCATCGGGAATCTAAGATCACAATTAGGTATGAGGCCTCCAAGGGCGAAAATTTTGGATACCATACAATTGGAGCATAATCATCCATCTTCCCGAGAAATTCTTTGAGCGAGACATCCTTCCGTGTTGGAAGTTTAGGTTCTGGTGCAGGCGCATCGGTTTCTTCATCTTCTGGTTTAGCAGAAGGGGGAACGAGGTCCGTTGTAGGATCTGGAGATGGTGCAGCCATGATTATTCGTAAATTATTTAATAATTTTTTGATTCGAATATATGATACCAGGACCTATGTTGTGTACCAGTAGTGTCAGGCGCGCGATTAGATTGATATTGGCTTACATAAACAGCGACGGAACGGAGGCCGTCTGGAGGCGGTGACCTAAAATAGACTAGCACCCTTGTTTATCTAATCATGATTATCGCCAGAACTTTTTCTTTACTTTTGTAATTTTTTTGAGTACACGATCAGAAGAAGTCATTTCAGCCTCGTGCTTCGCGCAAACCTCGAAAAGTAAACATAACAACAAACAATCCCTTCCAAACTGACTCAACAACCACCAGTATGACTGACCGGCGTCCAGAAAGTCAAGAGATGTCTCGCGCAAAACGTCCCAGGACTGGAGATTTGGATCCAAAGGCAAATCCATATCTGGCGCACATGTACGAAGAGGAGGACAACAGCTGGGGCAATGGTTCCAATGGCGCAAGTTCAGCATTATCAAAGTTCAAGCGTCATGAAACGACGGCATTACAAGCACATAAAGCTGAGGATGGACCGAACAACCCATTTAACGACAAGCCTCTGTCGCAGCAGTATTTCAAGATATTAAAGACCAGACGAGATTTACCGGTGAACAAGCAAAGGTATGCTCCATGGTAGCGCGCAAGATTTCCATAGCTAACTTGTACTTAGACAAGAATTCCTTGATATGTTCCAAAAGACCCAAATTCTTGTGTTCGTCGGTGAGACCGGTTCCGGTAAAACGACACAAATCCCCCAATTTGTTCTTTACGATGATCTACCCCATTTGAGCGGAAAACTGGTCGCATGTACGCAACCTCGTCGAGTAGCAGCTATGTCAGTCGCGCAGCGTGTGGCTAATGAAATGGATGTAAAGTTGGGGGACGAGGTTGGATACAGCATTCGATTCGAGGATGTAACGAGTTCGAAAACTATTCTTAAATATATGACTGATGGTATGCTTTTGAGAGAGGCAATGCATGATCACAATTTGACGAGGTACAGCTGCATCATTCTTGATGAAGCTCACGAACGTACATTGGCTACAGATATTTTGATGGGCTTGCTCAAAGAGGTGGCTCTAAGAAGACCTGATCTCAAAATCGTTATTATGTCTGCCACTCTCGATGCACAGAAGTTTCAAAGATATTTCAACGATGCTCCCTTACTGGCAGTACCTGGACGAACTCATCCCGTCGAGATTTTCTATACCCCCGAACCGGAAAGAGATTATGTCGAGGCTGCATTACGAACAGTTCTACAAATCCACGCCACAGAAGATGAAGGTGATATTTTGTTATTCTTGACTGGTGAGGAGGAGATCGAGGACGCCTGCCGAAAAATATCACTCGAGGCAGATGAAATGATCAGAGAAGCAGATGCAGGACCATTAAAAGTATATCCACTTTATGGTACTTTACCACCAGCACAACAACAACGAATCTTCGAGCCAGCACCACCCCCGCTCAGAAAGGGCGGACGACCAGGACGGAAAGTCATCGTTGGAACCAACATTGCTGAAACCAGTTTGACAATTGATGGTATTGTGTATGTGGTCGACCCCGGTTTCAGTAAACAGAAAGTCTACAACCCAAGAATCCGAGTAGAATCTTTACTTGTGTCACCTATCTCCAAAGCCTCCGCACAGCAAAGAGCAGGTCGTGCAGGTCGTACGAGGCCAGGTAAATGTTTCCGCCTATACACCGAAGGCGCTTTCAAGAAAGAACTTATTGAGCAGACATACCCTGAGATTTTGCGGTCAAATCTGTCAAATACTGTCTTGGAGTTAAAGAAACTTGGGGTCGATGATCTAGTTCATTTTGATCTTATGGATCCTCCTGCACCTGAAACACTTATGCGTGCCCTCGAAGAACTCAATTACCTCGCCTGTCTCGATGATGATGGAAATCTTACCGCGCTCGGCAAGCTCGCTTCAGAATTTCCTCTGGACCCCGCTCTCGCTGTGATGCTTATTTCGTCTCCCGAATTCTACTGTTCAAATGAGATACTCTCACTCACGGCTCTCCTATCCGTTCCTCAATTGTTCGTCCGCCCAGCCTCATCACGCCAACGTGCCGACCAGATGAAAGCCCTTTTCGCACACCCCGATGGTGACCACCTCACACTCCTCAATGTCTACCATGCCTTCAAAGGGCCCGATGCGCAAGCTGACCCTAAGGGTTGGTGCCACGAGCATTTCCTCTCACAACGAGCTTTGCAATCTGCCGACAATGTTCGCTCGCAACTTAAGCGAATCATGGAGAAGAATGAGCTCGATTTAGTCTCAACAGACTTTAACGACAAGCAATATTATGTCAACATTCGACGGGCTCTAGTAGCGGGATTCTTCATGCAAGTGGCAAAGAAGGAGGGTAGTGGAAAGACATACAAGACAGTGAAGGACGATCAGAACGTGTTGTTGCATCCTAGCACGGTATTGGGTGTCGATTCCGAGTGGATTCTTTATAATGAATTCGTGCTTACAACGAAGAATTATGTGAGAACGGTTGTGTCGGTGAAGCCAGAGTGGTTATTGGTATGTTTATCGAGTTCTATTTCTATCTCAAATTTTCCCATCTCTTCTATTTCATGTATTTCCTTCCGGCAAATCCAAATACTTGCCTATTCATACTCTGGGCTTCGCACTTATGCTAATCAAATAACAGGACATCGCACCAACATACTACGATCTTTCGCAATTCCCCAAGGGAGAAATTAAAACGGCGTTACAGAGAGCGGCAGATAAAGTTAAGAGAAAGCAAGCTATGAAGGGTGGTCGTTGATGCTTCACTTTAATTGATACGGAGTTCTGGTTAGGATGACATGGAAGGGTGGCGGGAAGGGCAAAATTTTCTGATTTTGATAGAGATAGATGGGGGGGATGTCTAGATCAAGTATGCGAGCAGATGTGCAAGCAACAACTCTTAGAGTGGAACGTGGTTCATAGAGTGGGGGTGATGAGAGAATGTATGCCGGGGCTTGGGGTGTTTTAGACTGCACGCAAGTTATGAAATGCTTTCCGCTAGAATGATGGGAGAGGATGATTAGGGGAGAAAAGAGAGGAGAGATACACAGTGTATATTTCTTGGGATGGATACATATGAGATATTCTTTCGTACGTACGGATTGATGGGTTTAATACATTCCATCCGCAGATAGATAGATGAACGAATGGTTAGATGCTTGGTGGATGATTGAATGGATTGGTGTGGGGAAGCATCATTGAAAATTGTAAACTACATATGTAGAGTATGGAATTAACTTGAATGAATTGGTAGTGAGTGTATTAAGTGAAATAAAGTGAAGTGAAGTGGACGTTTGTGATCTTTTTTTGTTGGATGAAGAGGTTCAATAGAAATGGGTGGAAGGGGGTGCCATGGAATGAAGTGGTACGTGGAATGAGGTGGTACGTGGAATGAGGTGGGTGAGATAAGAGGCGAGGTAAGGTGAGGTGTTCTAGAAAGACGGGATGGATAGAGGGTGAATCGGACCAATCCATTTAAATTGATACTCCATTTTAGAAGGTAGTATGAATTATACTCTGTATCATTGTGAGAGGGAGTCTAGGAAATACATCTTGAAGCTTATTTGAGATGTCTAGAGATTAAATTTGAGAGTAGGGTTGGTATTAGGTTCGCAAGAAGGGTCAACGAAAGGGTTTAAAGTAGGGCTGTAAATAGGGTCCAATGTAGGGTTGCAAATAGGGTCGATGCTAGGGTTGGATCCCCGGTGACTCGTGAGTGAAGATTAGCAAAGTGAGAAGAGACGATGCAATGATGGTAGATGAAAACGAAACTTAAGGGACTTTCTACGTTGTTCGCGCTGCTAGACCCGGCGATTACTGGTGTATGTCTGGATGATAATAGTTGAGCTGTTGGTAGGATGGATATCGGAAAGTGATTCCTTCAAGCATAGGATTTTGTGAAGGAAGATCGTGGACGAAATTCCTTCCCCGGCGTATTTACTTCACCTTTCATTTTTCTGAACTTTGATATGGTCCAAAATCATCATTATCATTATCTCGATTGATCACAACATTTAAGACTGTATTGTATCAACATATCTCCCAATTCGAAGTTCGCTATTTATATCACTCACCTTACCTCGACTCATCTCACCCCAGTCGTCTTGACTTAAAGGCCGCTCAGGACTCACTACAATCCAAAAGTCACAAGTTCCAGCTCGGGAGATACGCCGTTTCTCGAATACTAAGTACATATCCAAACAAAGGTAGAAAACCAATAGAGAATAACCGCCAATATTCACATACAAATTTAGTGCAAGATGGCAACATATTCAATACTCAGTAGGCTCAATTTCAGTGCTCTGCATACACTGCTGGTAATCTATCTCCTTGTGATATCACATAGTATGGAATATACCATACTATACTACAGTACAGTACACACCCCATAAACGGCGCGAATGCCCAAACCTATCTATATATCAAGTGAGCTACCTACCTACCTGCAACTCAATATCTGATATACATAATCTAATCCATAATCATCCTACGAACTACCACTCATATTGTGTCATCTTATGACTCCCGGATCAGCATCAAATGCACCTTCTTCTCCACAACATAACCTACTACACAACCACCATCAGCATAATCAAACCCACTACTCCCATCCCGAGAACTCTACAAGTTCAAGATAAAAGTATCGGAGGGGTATAGAAAACCAACTGCATAACTGATTGACTGAAGTACTGAGTATTTCTGCATATACGAATGTATGGTTACCTACCCTTTACTTGCTTTATGTTTGGCTATTCCGCATGCTTCTTACCGGTTTGTTTTCTTTGCTGGTTATCTCAAAGGGGTGAGTACCCCTAGAGAGTAGCGGTTCCTTTCCTTAGATGGACCGAATGAATATGCACCTTTCTACCTATAACCTGTGATCTATCAATGGGATGTGACATGTGTGTAGTTTGGTCATGACGCAGTCGCGCAGATAGGTATGGGTGTTAGATACAATTTGCAACTGAATAACTATCGGATCTCGCGGCTATCTCAATTCACAGCAGCATACTTCGTATCAACTCCCAAAATTGAATCACCTCACTTCACTTCACTTTACCAAAATCCAATACAATGCAAACCAAAGATAAATCTGTTGATCAGCCGGCGGTCCAGCCAACCAGCCAGCCAACGTGTCACAGCCTATAAACTTTCTCTTTCTCCAGCAAGTAACTCAAACCACAATCCAAATAAGGCAGGCACACAATGTCGGATCAACTACTTCTACCAGTACGTGTACATTAAACAGAAAAAGAACACCGGCCGACCAGCCCGCCACGAACCATCACTCACCCAATAAGATCCATCAATTACCAGTATGCCATTCGGGATAATACAATCTCACCTTATGATTCCGTAGAAGGGAAAGGGAGGGAAGGTAGATAAAGCGTTTCTACCCAATTCCAATCCCCATCCACACCCTAAATCAGAAAATCGAACCATAAAGAAGAATCGAGATAAGATAAAAGATACGGCAGAGGATAACCGAAATAGTAAGCACTTAAAGCCGCCCCCAGTAATCTATGCATCCCTGATAAAAGACAGGGTAAGGGAAGCGCGGGAGGAGATTAAAATTGAACTAGTACTAGAAATAGTAAAATGCGATATGTGATATGATTGCGCGATGGTGATATGTGATATTATCACAGGAGGGATATGAGGAAGAAATCCGAGGAGGAATATGATGGAATGTGATGAAGGGTTCAAGCTAAGATGAAATTAATTGTAGAGAAATTGAAAGGCAGGTTGAAAGGCAGGTATGAATGCATACTGTACGCCACGAACAATTTTCTTGAACCCGAATACACACACACCAATTTCACTTTCCTTCTTCAACAAAATCCCCAAAGAATCAAACCCACAATCTTGATCTCGATCCCAACAAGAAGAACCCAGCCATAAACAATCCCCTACCCCTACCCATAGCCACAGCCATACTATTACATGCATCCGGAACCTCTTCCGGCATTCAAACCCAGCACCTGCATTCATAACCGACGATCCCTCTCCATATCACCGCACGCCCAAAACTGCACATCCCTCTCCATATTGCCACTCACCATCCACTCAACAAATTGGGGGCAACAAATATCAGAACCACAGATCAGATCTCCGTCTGAATATCCCACCGGGGAGTCGGACAGTTCTCCAAGTTCCGGTGGCTTACAATCAGCTAAATATGCAGGATCAAGATCAAATACCGAATATAAGCACCACTGGTAACCATCCCTATAAGGAAGGCTAACCTATAAGTATGAGAAATGGACGGGAAGGGGAGGATAGATTGTATTGCATTGTGCTTGGGGGCGAAATATGAATTTGTTCGGTATGGATTAGAGGATTAAGGTAGAGTAGTATTTCCCTTAAATCCTGCAAAGAACATACGATTCTACATTCCCATCTTTCGATATTGATACTCAATCGCGCCGAGAATTCTTAACTTATAATTATGTTTAAAGTTGAAGGAGTATTAGCGTTAGCAATTCTTATAAGAATGATCATCAAGAGGAGTACCGATATGCATGCAGGGTATTATACCATAACTAGAATTGACGTCGCATTCAAATTGCTAGGGAATCAAGACCGAGGCATGTTAGTAGAATGAGTGATTTGAAAAATCAAAGCTTGTATACTAGAAATTTTGCTTGCAAAGAGAGAACTACGAAACGACGATATGTAAGACCAGGTAACTGCCCACCCAATCTCTCAACCCACAACACCGGATATTAGTGGAGGAAGTAAAATAAAGCGCACGAACACTCGAGTTAGTTCAATCCAGTATCCATCCAACTACCATACACATCGCACCACATCCAAAGCGAAAGAAACCCGCCCGAACAGTAACCTCGGTAGAACAAGCCATTCGTTCATCCCAGCCAGCCTCAAGAACTCTCACCACCCCAAATCCCTCCTCCTACCAACCCAATCGGAACCCTCAATTTTCCATCCGCAAATTAACTCTACACCACCGAATCCAGCATTGTATTTAATCATGCATGCATTTACCTTATCACATCCATCTACATCATGCCGAGCCGTTTCTTTACTCTACACTACTTTACCGAATCTACTGCCAGTGTAGGATAAATCTAGGAATTGAAAATGCCACCATCACAAGAGATTTAGAGATCATAATCTTCATTTAAAAAACCCCATCGCTAAATCGAAGCAGAAGCGGGCAAAATGTAAAGCCTCCGAAAGGTATCCATCTGCACATAATAATAATCTAAAGATCGGGTGTAGAGTAAGGTTTGACGAGGCATGCTCCATTATTCTATCCCCCTACCTGCATAACTCAAATACTACTGTGCATGCATGCATGCGACATTGAGATATAGGCTAATAAGATGAACAGGGTAAGTCATCAAGTATAATCCATCCCGTTCCGATCGCTGGGATTCTCGGGACAGTTGAAAATTTCCAATGCTTATTTTTCTTCATCGGATAATCGGATCTGTTTGGGGAACCAGATGGAGAGAAATTTACGTGTAATTTGTAAGGGAAAGTAGGGATTTTATGGGCATTGAGTTGTTTGTGAGGAATGAATTGAGGTTAGAGGAACAAAGGTAGGTGATGAAACGCACCAGATGCATTCCATAATTGTTGGGAATTCCAAGCGAAAGATCGAATTGTAATTCAGAAAACTCGGAGTGAAGTTCGAAAGAACACCCAAAATCGATGAAATGCCATTTGAAGAATTACCAATCCCAAAATCGTCGATGGGCATGACAATCTAGACCTTTCGACTCCATAAATGGAAGGCCGAGGAAAGTTTGTGTTACGAGCCAGCCACCTGGCCAGAATGCTGTCCAACGCACCAATTTCCGCTCTCCAGGTCAGGCAATTCACAATCAGATCGACATGATACTGTTGAGATCCGATGTGTAAGCATTTGTCAGAATAAACGGTGCTTTAATTCCACTTCCAAGTCATGATAGATTGACAGACACAATGAGGTAAAACCGTAACCTTACCGGATTAAAACCTGCGATATCGAATGTAACTGGCTTGAAGTGGGATTTCTGTATCAAAGCAGACTCACAGTGCAGCTCTGTAGGGAATGGTGGCGTACCTATAGGTGCAAGGCAAATTCGATACCGATAATCCTATACACAGATCCACTATGCCTATCCTAGCAGCTCCATAATATTCAAGAAATCGTCAACAGTCCCCAGTATATGCAACCTTCTGATTTTGGCTCGAGGGCGAAATCTGACGGGATCGTGCCATGTAGTAAAGGATGAGTCCGGATATTCCAATTAATTCCAAGCCGGTGCGTATATTAATGATGATAATGATGATGCAGGAGGTTGGTTGTGTTGTTGATCAGAAATATAGCCCCCATGCAGGATTCTGAGAAAGTGGCACAAATACAGATTTGGCTGTTAGATGTTCGAATGTGGTATGTATTACGCATACACTAACTGCATATCAGCCGCAGTGCATACAAGTAGCCACATTATACGATGGATGTAGTGAGAATCATGGTCGCTCTGCACATGTAGTGTGCAACCACCCGTCGAAGTCGGGAAATTTTCATCGTGAAAGTTGAGGTGAGGTAGAAGATTAATTCTGGAGTTGACCATACATCTGGTAGTCGGTAAATTGTATTAGATGAAGATCGGGTGGTATGAATCACGACAGCAGCCATGTAATCTGCTATTTCGACAGAGTATTGTCCGGGTTTTCGGTGCGTGTAGCAGTAAAACTTCATTCAGTAAAGGTATACAAACTAAAACCGTAAGTCATGAAATCAACATTGAAAAATTTGAGAAAATGACATGTCAGATTTATATCCTTCGGATTGTCGTTGAATTATGCAGCTTGACAAATTCAGATGGCTCCAACCACAAATTCGCGGCGACATGCATATGTATTCATGTGCATGTTCGATGTAAGAAACCCAGTTTGAAATTATGCAGCAGGGAATCAAACGCCAAGAACCTCTGGAATTGCCAACGGTCGACGTAGGGGGCGTTGACTAGATGTAGGAAACGGAAAATGGCTCACAATCACAGTATAGTTCAAGAAGGTGAATGTGTGTATCCACGCACTGCAGCCCCTCTTCCTTTCGTCAAATCAGCCCACACAGTAGAACTTTGATGCAGGTATTTCTTTGGTAACAAATAAAGATGACAGGGACAAGAATGGTTTAATAATATCCGGCTACCATTATATCGCCTGTGGATATTTGGGAAAAGAAAATTGCGTAACAGTCGTACCATTGAAGCCGCTGTAGTCCCGTAACACGGCAGGTGAATAACCAAAATATACCAATGAGATCCATTAAATCAACCGGAAAATTTCTTTCCGCTTTCTACGCGATTCCTCGTCACACCATTACAGGATTCTTCTCGAGGATTGGAAGCCGGGGTAAGGTTACGCTGTGAGATAGGCAGTCACAGTGGTTTGACCCGAAAGGAGATCATTACACTCGTAAATCCCGACCGAGAAAAGTCGATGGTAATCATGTTTTGTAACCTATGTATAAAGTTTGCATATATAAGCGCTGTTCTTGGAGACGTTGATGAGGCTCAAAGTTTTACTCCATCGCATCCTTAGTTTCCACACAGACTCCAGCACGTGTGAAAACTCAGATGCGCCAGGATGTGATCAATTTGACCTTCAACCCGTTGGAAATTTATAACGGCTCACGTACGACAGCCGCTAAGGCATCTTATCCTTGCCTGGAACCACGGAAGCTGACCCGATGGTCGCTTTATAAAGTAATCCGAATAAAGGTTGTCCGCCCGAAACTTTTGTGGACCCAAGACCTTCCGAACCTGTAAAACTCAACAGTCGCCAATTATCGCAAGGGGGGTAATAAAATTGGCAAGTGGTGAATATGTTGAGTTGCAGAGCCCAGCATACTCTATTGAATAAAAACATTTTATCCCGTTGAAGGGAGCTACAATCGGCGATGCACTCAACGAATTGAAAAAAAAAATTGATAGAAAACGATGAAGATCTCGATTCAGCACTGGGACCCGAACCATGCATACACGGAGTGCGTCTGCAAGTTTGACAGATTCGGTTGATAGCAACACATACCCTGGAAACAGAAGCGGGAATGCATTGCTAGTAAGGGCCGACATAAATATATCATATATCAGAGTCCATGCAGAATATTTTCAAGTAAGTTGCGACCTCATTTCAAATTTTCAGTAGCAAGACAAGGATTCTTGGAGAAGATCGGAAAGAACTCAAGGATGGTTCCAAATATATTCGACGGGAAGATGACTCACGATAAGACCATCCTTAGGTGAATGCGAGGGGTTTCAACGACTTTCACAAGTTGCTGCTGGTTGAGGATTCAAAGCCACAATGTTGCAACGCTGAAGTTTGTTTCTGTTGGCTGAAGCTGCGAAACTGCCCAAATTCTAGCACTTTGAATTACTTGGCATTTACTTGGATGCTGTAACTTTATCAATGAAAGCAAATGCGAACCGAAACTGACAGATCTGCAGGTCCGGAGTTGCCTTCGAATTTTCCAGTCAAAAGAGCGGGATTGAAGACGTCACTGTGTTCTGGGGATTTGTTGATTTCAGCTGGAAGTGAAGTATATAAGATTCGCTGTGGCCCTTATTTACTCGAGACACATCTTTCAATCAATCTTTCAACTCGGCCATAATCAAGCCAAGGCTTGTTTGGTGTCCCATCAATCGCATCCAGCTTTGCTAGACTTCGGTCCGACTTCACACCGCAATTCGGTGTATACAACCGCTTTACTGCCAACGGGTAGTAGTATTGTCTTCATCATCAAATAATCCAACATCGAGAACTTGATTTTACCTTTCATCATGAGTGGAGACGGCGGATACTATAAGTATCGCTGTAAATATTGGTTGACATACAATTGTCAGCATTGGGTGTGGGTAAATAATGCGGCATGTCCGGATTGTTTGGTACGTCATTCAACAGCGAATGAGTTTAGTATATTGACAAGAAATAGTCCAAGGGGAGAGAAAACGATGACCTGGCAGTCCCTACTGCTACGGTTCCTGCCTCGAGGCAGGTTTGCATTCCACAGTTTGAAAATGGCAATTTCCATTATACTCTAATGGAAATTATAGCCCTTAGCGAATTTGATACTGGCTGGATGGTTAAACCTTCGGGATAGTTCGTGCAAATCGAAGCGGGGTTTTTTTGGATGGGGGAAAAGGTTTAATGATTCACCAATCTTCAGTGGATGGTATACAGCAGATTGACCATCATAGACTCCGATAGGCTATGAGATTAATTCCGTGTGCTTCATATTTCCATTTCAATAAGCGGCTATTTTTGTGGATATGGCCCGTGGGGACTTTCAACGAGAATCAGTATGAAGTAGAAGTTGTTTTAACAAGAGGTTGTCCCAATTCGTATCAGGCGGTTCGAGGGTTCCAGATAATAGAGCGCAGATGATATTGAAGGACATGAAATGTTTTGGGATGAACTACTATTCTCATTGTTAGTCAATGTAATCAAAAGTTTGACATTTTAATATTTCGGCTAGAGGGTGTATAATGACCGAGTTCGTGTGCCAAGAATATGCCTCAAGGATTGTGCAGCAGCAGAGAATGAAAGCATGGCATTATTGTGACTGCCTAGGTGGTTCTACAGAATGATAGAACACGCCCATGACCCTGGGGTACGTGATAGTATTGTACCAGGTGCAATCATTCAAGTAAAGTTTACTTAAGACCAACTTGTGATTTTGCATGAGTGCAATAGTAGTATCGATAACCCCCAACGGAGAATTGAATGGCATCTTCGATCGCACCTGAAACTTCTGCGGGGGGCTCTTCATCTGCATACTGGCTTGCGCTTCTATACCCGCCATTGCTCCGTCCAGTGCGAGTCTGTGAACGCATCGCTCTAAAAATACGGGCATGTGGCCGCAGCAGAACGAGTACACGGCCTAAGCGTTTCGGGACAGCACATAGAAAATGCCAGGTATTCGTACAAAGACATCAAAACGCAGTAAATCTTTACTTACCGTGTCCGGAGATTTACTGATTCACAGTACTGTAGTAGTTTCGATGTTGCTTCTCATAAAATTACACAGTTATGTACAATCGTGAACGATTGATAGATTGGTTCCAATGAAAACCACCTTTGAATTGGTGGGGGCGAAGTGAACGGGAATGTCGCGAAAATCAAAATCGCGAGATCATGCTTTGCAGTTCTAGCCTCTACGGGTCACCCCAGTTGGGAGGGGAGGGGCTAACGCGTAAATGGCAAAGCTTCTGATGATTAGGTAATCTCATTACAGTATCTGTGAAAACAAACCTCACTTCATGTTTCTTCTTTCTTTTCATCTTCACCACCACCAGTGGGTGAGTGGGTACGGATACAACTGCTACAAAAGCATGATTTATATCTTCAAACTTCAATCTGATTGTTTGAGTAGCAATCAATAATTGGGGTTGGATTTTATATGTAATAATGGCATGGCAATTAAAATAACAGGGCTGTCTTGTTAAAAGGTAGTATGAGTAAGGTTATAGAAGAGGTGGGAGTTTCTTTCCTATCTCCTCATAATATCTGGAGACAATGAGCCTTTTGCTTAATTCCATAAATATGAGTACATATGGATAGTTCTATGTACCTGACTCTATTGTAATTACGCCTATCTCATCAAAATAGCTGTGAAGGTACATCAGATGTGATACCTTTCCCCCCATCCAGCAAGGTACTTTCCTTTTCGGGCTCAATTTTATTCATAATTTTTCTTTTTGTATTTAAGAGTTAAAAATTTCAATTTTTAAGCAATTACCATTGATCTATCCATCGTGATTTCCTCTTACAAATACCCATATTCTATTGAATTCATTATCACTTTCGCCTTGAAGAGATCTATCTCACAATAACACCAACACCACAACAACAATACCACCGTACCCTTTCCTCCCAAAGCTTTCATTCGGCACCACACTTTCATTGAAGAAATACACAGAGAAAAATCGTCTCGCTTTGAGGCATCTTTGCTTCTTTCCTTTTCGTTGTATAAGTCTAATTCACTCTCTTTCGTACGTTCTGTCAGACTTTGTTTTGTTGATGTACAGTACATCGTGAAAGAATCTTCGAATCTCGCCTTATACCTCCGATAGCAGTCTCCGTTCTCTCAATCGATAATTTCTATCCCACAGTACTGGTAAGTTCAATTTCTTTTATTTTATTAAACATCGAAGAGCGAAGATTTTCCCACATTTTTGAGGCGGTTTTCAACTTGTTGCGCATGTATGATGATGTCGCTTTGAAGGATTGCATAACCTTTGGAAGAGGCCAACTACCGACACTCATCATCGGCTCACCTTTGAAAAGATAAGAGATTAGTCAAACATAAAGTTTTTCTTCCACATTCACTAACTACGATATTCATTTTTCATTTTTAGTTCTGTAACCCTCACCTGATACTGCGAAACCAATTAGCTCGATCTTACGTGCTGGTTTTAGAGCACTAGTGTCAACAAATCGTAAGATTTTACTATCGAGAACTCCGCGCGTTTTCGCCTGAAACCTGAAGCTTTTGGAACCTTCGATTGAGCAGCAGCGACATTGCAAATTTTTCTGAGCCTACATCGGGTTGCTTTGCACCATGGCGCCTCTTACTGAGAAAAACACCAAGTCCCGACATTACACAATTGAGCAATTGCTGGGATTGCGAACCTCACTTTCGTTCATCAATTGCGTTGTTGAGAACGTCAACAAACATCCTGATATCGGTAAGAGCTCCTGATGCAATCTTAATTCACTGCAAAAATTGAGTTACTAATCCAAACCGTAAAGCTGCTATCTTTCGACTTCCAGAAAAAGCTTTGCGACACCCACGCAGTTTTTCTTGCTTGACCAAAACACTTTCCAGCATCAAGTACGAAAAACCAACTTTGGTTGAGAGACGAGCTCCTGAGTCCTCTGAAGAAAGTGATTATCACTCAATGTCAAAGTCATCAACTCGCTCAATTCGCGAGCAGAATAACAATTGGCACTTGCGTCTACGGCCCAGCCTCGACCCTCGTCGCACCTGCGATAATCAAAGCCAACCGCACTCCGCGCCTGCAAACGTTGCATCTCACCAAGCAGAGAACTTCCGAAGATTCTACAGAGCCGTTGTATCTCCAACTCACGTCAGAGTTACCGCTGGTGGTCGAATCGTTCCAAATACTCGTGCGACAGCACCTCCAATGTTTGATCCAATGTCGGACAAACATTCATTTGATGCTTCGAGGCAATCGGATGCACAAGAAAAAGCGAATGGAGTGAAACAAAACAGTGAAGTTGGTAGCGACAAGTTACAAAGTATTGGTCTTGCCGACGGTACGACTCTTCCACCAGGGTTTCCACCGATATTCCATAGCCCGTTCCTGCCAACCTATGACTACCTTCCACAAGGAAATTCACTTGGTTTGGCTACCGTGGCTCATCCTGGTCATAGTCAATTCCCTCATCAACAAAGTTCAGCTGCAAGTGGTGGTAGTAACACGCCGGCTGCACAACCAATCAGAATATCTCCGGCAAGCCAATTTGATCAATCTCGACCATACTTGGTGTACAATAATCAGGTATTCTTCCCTGCTCCAGCTCCGCCAACAGGAAATGGCTTCCCAGGCCATCCAAGCATGCTTGGTAATCAACCTTTCGGGCCTCATATGCTGGGTGCTCCTCCAGGACATTTCATGCCTCCTGGCATGGTTCCAATGCCGATGCCGATGCCTGTCCATAACTTTCAGCCTCCTATGGTGCATCATACCAATGGACAGCCATTACCCTTGATGGTTCCACCTCCACACCCGCAACATGGCCAATTCCCACCAGTCATGCCATTGCACCCTTCACAAATTGAGCACCACCTTCAATATCTTCGCAGCAACCTTACTTCTCTGGATGAGCATATCGCTAGTCAGTCATTGCAAGACGACACGTTTACTTCAAACCATCGCCAAGCACTGACAGGAGAGATTGCTCGATTGACGACGTTGCTTAATGCGACGCAAAGCCAACATCGCAATCTTCGAGGAAGCAAGTCTCGATCAAGCGGGTTTAATAGATCCGAATCTATGGCTTCGCACCCTGAAGAAAACCACACAAGCCCAGTCTCGACGATTGTTAATACGCCAGGCCCAAATGTCAACAATCAAAATCTACCGGCACATGCGAACTCTACAACCAAAATCAGTACGACGCAAAGCACAGAGTCTTCCGGTATTCAGCACAATTCCTCAAATCAAGGATATTCAACTCCTATCGTTGGCACTCGGTTACCCGCAACTGCAGCCATGGCGCCGCCATTTCAACCTCGTAGTCAAGCACCATTGACTGCCAATCAGATGGACCTTTTCGCTATGAAAAGCCCAGGTCGCAATTCGCCCCCAGCAACACCAGAATCTCAGCTTGAGAGACAAAATCGTCTACTAAGGCGTGCCGAAACTCGTTGGGAGGACTCTGCTATTGGCACTAGCTTGGTAAGTATGCCGCGAACGCAAACAATGTACGTTCCTCAGACTCAACAGGGTGTACCGTCCTTCCAACGAGCGGAAACATACCCTAGTTCTTCTGCAAAGCTAGCGTCCATGGCCCAGACAAATCCTGCCACGGATGGCATCTTCCCAGTCGCTGCGCATACTGTGCCATATCTTAGAGGATACCCCCGGCAAGATATTGCTAGTGGCAGGGTCACTACCGAATTCGTCTATGTGAGGCCACTGACAGAGGTTGAAAATATGGCCCGTCTCGAGTACTGGGGCAAACGACCAAAACATTCTTCAATTAGAGGTCTGCCAAGATTCGACGGTCAGAACTTTTATCTTCCTTTACCTGAGAGTGGTGGGAGCGCTATTTCAAGTCCAAAGCTTGCTGCAACAGAATCTCATAACTTCCAGGCTCATTGCAAAGAACTTTTTGGTCCAACACCAACAACTTCTCCTATACGTACTACCGCTAGCGCTTCTGCTCTCCGTAGGCGATGCAAGAGCTGGATCGTTGAATGAAGATGGGTTCAAGACAGTGCGTCTAGATCCCCCACGGAGAGCAGAAGCGCTAGCGG
>JWJB01000380.1:0-14378 GCA_000812895.1 Rutstroemia sydowiana | reverse complement strand
ACCTAACAAAACTCATCCTCCCAAACCCACGCACTCCCCCACAACCCCTCATACAACACCCTCCCCACAATCGGCACTCCCAAATCCACTGGTCCAAAATCCCCCTCCGTCGTATTATAAGCCAACAATTCCGCTTTCACATCTTGTGTTGTTGATCCTGAACTCGAAGTAACAGTAGTATTCGTAAACTCAACCCTAGCATCAAAACCCTCAATACATCCCAAATCAAGCGTCGTAGTCTGTACGGTAGAAGCAGGCATTGGTGGGAGTTCAAGAAATGTGGAACAGGTTGTCGTGAGTGGGGTGGTGGTGTTTTCGCCTGGGGATGAGGATATGCTGATGTTGTATTGGGAGATGAGAATGTTGGATGTGCAGGCGAAGTGGATGGTGAAGCAGGAGAGGATGGGGGTACTGAAAAGGAGAAGGAGGAGAAGTGGTGGGGTGGTTGTGAGGCGCATTGTTGATGGGTCGAGGAATGGATTTGTGGGTTTGCTGTGGTGTGAAAATGAGTGAGGTGTGTTGAGGTGAGTAAGGTAAATTAGGACTTCGAACTTGGGGATTTTTGTAATAAGTCGTTGATGAAGTTTCTCCTGGATATAACCAATAATCAAATCATAAAAGACTGCATCATCAAAATCCGGAAAGACTCATTGCATCTTATACATCATCCATATACCATATCAAACCATTATCCCCATAATCACAATCCATCCCCAGGGCTCCCTCTGTAACCCATCTATCCCCGCGCATCACAAAACCACAATCAGGCTTCCATATAAATAATACACGTACAAGATCCTTCATCTTCTTCATTTCTCAAAAGTAATTCGCACAAGCAGGTGCGTGGGGAATCATGAATGCCAAGATCAAAACCTTATATCATGGTCGCCGATGGTCGCCGGTTACCACTTTTTTACGTCAATCACAATCACATTGCGGAGAACCGCAAATTTTACGTCAATGACGTTTCAACAGAAAGGGTTTTTTGGTCTAGATGAGTTTGAATTGGTTCCTGGATTGGCCTTGGCTAGTCTGGAATTTAGGTAGTCATTAATACTGATACTGAGCTTGTACAGTAATAGGTAAGTGCTTGCTTGGGTCGAAGTGGACCTCTTGCTCATCTTCTCTTCTCTTCGCGGGGGCGGAGTGTGTCAACAAAATTATTTTCAAGAGTTATACGACGTATTATGGTTATAGAAGGCGTTAAGGTTAAAATTAAGATTAAGGTTGCTTTTAATTTAGGAATAAGAATAAGAAGAAGAATACCAGTACTGTATTGTGTTGTATGCATTAAGTTGGGTTAGAAATCCCCCCGCCTCGCTTCCCCTCTATCCACCCCCATCCACCCACTATCTACCAACCTCATCCTCCGGAAAAAGCCTTAAGACTACGAAAATACGGATGTTAGCGCGCACTGGAAAATATTGTAGTACTAAGATTACATACAGTACAATATAGATATTTCCATTCCGCCTTGCTTCCCTTCTCCCGCTATCAACCTCATCTCATCCCCATTCCACTCTGATTAAATGTGTCTACCAACCCAATACCCACCCAAGCTCCTCGAAATACTGTACAGTACGGATCGTACACAACCTAACCGCGTTCAATCCCCCAGCACAGCACAACAAGACCAGAGCAGAGCGCCGCAAAGAAAAGGGTACTTCCAAATTCAACTACTGTGCCTTGCCTAACTTAGCAATTTACATATCCTACCCAAAACCTCTCCTTTCCTCCCAATCTACCTGTATCTATCATTTTCACATAACAAATTACATGATACAACAACTCACAAATCCAAACTGCCCGACTCATTAATCAGCACATGCCATATTCAATTCAAAACGATCTACTGTATCTCCACTCCATACACGTAACAGTAGCAGCAAGTCCCTATCTAGCGATTTCATCCCCAGTATCAGTATCTCCCATTCCCCCCATCTCCAATCACCAATCATCTCTCCCCTGCATATACTCCGTACGCGCTGGTCTATAGAAACCGATAACTTGTCCCAATTGAAATCCGCATACAAGAATGTCATAGATCAATTGCTACATCGCATGCATCTATATGTAGGTACTAAGTTCCTTCGTTCGTACCTCGCATTGTGTATATTCCTGGGTAGATCAATAAGTTTATTCAAGAAAGTGAAGTCATCAAGCGACTTACAGGTAGTGGATTTGAGGTGGGAGAGGATGGGATGGGATCGGATGGGATCGGATGGGATGGGTTGATTAAAGGTGGGAGAGGAGGGGTTGATATACTGATATGGATTGAATCATATCATATCAGTTTGAGTGGATATACCGGTACTTTAGAAGTGAACTACTTACTTCTGTACTGAGTTTCAATCCGGTCCTTGAGAAGAAAGATGGTGATGCGGGGTGGGCTCTCTACAGTAATCTTATACACATACTGTATGGAAAAAGTTGCTCTACCGGTATTCAATTCTGTAGAATTAATTACGATCATGGGGGCGGGTGGTACAGTACCGGTTCTGTACGCTTTAGATCTGGTGTATGTTAATACTGTAGCGACCCCATCTCACCCCATCCCATCCCATCTCATCTCATCTCATGGAGTTCCAAGAAACCAATACCGCCGTCATCAATACCACATACATCACCATCACCATCACACAAATCCAAATAATCACAACTCAACTCATCAAGACCATAAAATGGGCATGCAACGTAAATCGTATTAACACACCATACCTAGTCTAGATAGCTAGAGTCTAGTTTATTCTGTTTTGATATCTACTACTTAACAGAGCGCCCAAGTACAAGAAGATGTACTAGGCTAACAACTGCAAGTATATATCCGCAATCACATCCTTGATTTCTTCTTCGTCCGGAAACCTCAAATCTCACTACCCTCCTCCCAATGCGAATGCCAATGTAAATGAAAATGCTATGAGCATTCATCTTCACATTCGCAATACCATCGAAACCTCATCACTTCCCCATGCACATCCCCACCCACATCCACCAGACAAGACAAACATCGCCCATCTCCCCTCCCAATATCCACTATCCTTCCCTCCCATCGCACAGCCAGCAGTTCGGAACCAAGAATCAGGAACCAGAACCAAACCGAATCATGATATCTATTAACACCCCATTCCCCCACAAACACCATACCATCCATCCCTCCATCCATCGAGAATTAATTTCCATTCCATTCCATTCCCCAAACCAGAACTCCCATTCCTATTTGATTGCCCCGATCGAAAAAACAGATCGAGTACCTGCCGAAAATGTAATATGATTTTTGACCATAATGCGCCAGCTCATCCATTTGACCTTTGAAGTCCCTGAGCTCCAGGACCAAATGCGCTCCCAATGTGAAAACAAAACTAAAATAAAAAACAAAAAAAGCAAAGATATCATCGTTTAAAACGCCGTGAATGCAACGCGATGCAAATGTAATACAAATCTGTCGTCAATTGCCGTTTCATTTCGTTCCATCTTCCTCCACTTCGTACCTGTCTCTCTCTGTTCTCTGTCTGTAAATTAATCCGAGAGATCTCCTTCTTCCTCGAGAATCTCCATTTGTCTCATCGCACCATTAATCGTGGCCCTTCTCTCCGGTCTGTCAGGTAGCCATAACTCCAATTCTGGTCCTCCATCAGGTCTGATCAAATCCCTCAACACCAAGACATTTTTCTTGATCTCTGCTGTCGTTTCAACAACTTTTCTTTCTAGAAGAATTTGTTCAGCCGTCCTTGCCCAAAAATCATGTAATCCCGGAATGTGATTCAATAATTTCCTCAATTCCTCTGGCGATAATGGACTCATTGGCGGGCCTTTGGCAAGACTTGAATTGAAAATGAGATTATCCGGTGCATGATTCTTTTTCCGAGCTACAAGGCAATTTGGCTTGATACAAAACCACTCATTACAGCTTGATGAATTGTGTGTTGAATTGTCGTTCGAGGAAGATAACTTCGGAGTTGAGGGGGTATGCTTCTTGCGACCAAGGTTTGTGATTCTCGATAACTTCTTGGGTTTTGGTACAGGTGTTTCAACAATTGGCATCTTGCTGAGCTGAAGGTATCCATACCAATCGTCGACGGCTGCTCTTCGCGCATTGTATCCCTTTGTCTCCCAAAACCTCTGAGCTTGTCGCAAGCCTCCGACTGTCACAATTGTTGCATAAATCTCATCCGATGGTCGGTCTTTCAAATAACCTCTGAATGACCTCTCGACTCGTCCAATGTAAGAGGGTGGTCGCAATCTTCGAGAAAATGTCGACATGACCAAAGGAAAAACCTGGTGGGTGAACAATAGTGTCTTATCATCATATGCCTCCATGATTTGACATTCGAATGGATTTAATGAATATGGCATCAATGATAAAGGTGGTCCGCCTGCAGAGAGATGTTTCGAATACAACTCTCTATAGTTTTCGAAAAAGTGGAAAAGCGTAAAGACCAGAGGAATTAATCGTTGACGCATGCGATCGAATGATTCTTGAAAAGAGAGCCTTTGAAGAAGGCTGGTTCTGAGAAACAATTCCTTCCTAGCCTGCATCGAGATCATTGTCGAAAATTTCGCAGCCACATGTAACCTGTGCCATATTCCACAAAGGTAATGTAAATTGAGTTTCGTTGCATCGGGTACAGGATAAATTCGAATCGCCCATGCTGGTAAACTATGTTCGATATGGTATCGGGTAATCGAGGACTCATTCAAGGAAACCAAAGCGTGAAAAGATCTCGAAGCAATTCGTAAGTCGAAGATAGTATGCATAGGTAGAGACGCGATAATTTGTGCTTGTAGTTCAATTGGTAAAGCTAAAAAGGCATCACCAAAAGTGAAGCTATAAAAATGTTAGTAATCGACGAGTAATCGATGATGTCCACCCGGGGAAAAACTCGGGGAAGAATTCGGGGAAGGGACGAGTGGAGTCTTTTATTTTTGATATCCGGGGAAGTAAATTCGGGGAAGGAAAGAGGGATGGGATGATATAAAGACAAGTAATGTATTAGATTGGATATAAACTTACGGTTGATCTTCAACATCCTCTTCAACAATTATCTCATGCTGAGGTTCAATTGATGAAGAAGTTCTATGTAAAGTATGAACCTTTGACCTAAAACTATCAAAACTACCAAAGCTGGGTCGACGTTTTGTCCTTAAAGAAGAAAGATCATGTCCTAAAGATCTCTTCTTTTGATCGCTTGGTCTTAAAGCCAAATCATAACTATGTTTTTGAAATGGTAAAGCAGCTGGAGCTGTATTGTTAGTGCTTCCTGTGCTTATCCAATCTGGTAATCCAGTCGAAGTTGAGGTCGAAGTCGATGTTTGTGTAGATGTCGCAGTACTTCCTCCTGCTTCAGAACTGTTGGATGTGATTTGTTTTAGTTTATCGAAGTACCGCTCAGAGGCAAACTCGGTGATGTGTAGAGGTTCCATGATTTTGCTCTACGAGTGGCCTATACCACTTCGTCGCAGAGTCCTATTGTATGTTGGTTGATAAAGCATATCAAGATCTGATCTTCATTTGAAAAAAGGGATAAAATGAAGCTTTAAAGTAGGGAGAATTATGAGAGAAGGGTTGAATGAATGAAAGTTGAAATAAGAATCCAGCTTTTTGAATTGATAGTAGATGAATATTGAGAGGGGAGTCGATAATCAGAGGAATGAGAAGAAGTAATCGATCTATCAATTGTCTTTGTTGCTGGTATATGTTGTCGTTATTCTTAATTGTTTGTAGTTGTTGTTGTTGTAAGTTGTAAGTAGTACTTGAGAGAAGACCAAGGACCGGTTAAAGTTGAAGTTGAATAATCCGAAACCAGGAACAACAAGTTGCGCAAAAGAAAGTACCCCAGTTTGCTTCTAATCAACCTCAAAAAAATCAAGATTCTAGTACCTTATAGGTTAATTGAATATGATCCGTCGCAATTTAGGAAATGAATATGAATTGAAATGAATTTATATCCTCATCAACGATAAGACAGGAATACTTTCTTTAATGAAATAGAAAGACTGTTCTTTTTCTTTCTTGTTTATATGAAAGTTGAATTGAATTTTTTGATAGAAAAAAAGAAAGAAAAAAAGAAGAAGATTTTGTGATTATGTCGTGAGAAGTAAAAAATAGAGATGGTACTAAGTAAAAAAAGTGGTAAAGGAATTGATAAGGTTAGAGGGAGGGAATCGGCCCGGTATGGGTAGGTAGTAGATGGTTTAAGATGTTTGTTAAGATAAAGTTATTGGTTAAAATAATTATTTTATTCCTAATATAGTAATTTTTGATTTCTTTTTTCTTAAGATAAAGAATAAATATATATATTTTATTGATATTAGATATTTATAAATTGAATTGAGAATGAGGATATATTTCTTTTTCTCTAGTTGCTCTATTGCTGTTGCCCTATCCATATTCTCTCCCAATATTGAAATCTCAACACCTTCATACTCATACTTCTTACTCACTTTACACACCTCATTGTTGCCAACCCATTCAAATACAGTACAATACACACAAATTCAAGATATTTATAGGATATCAACAGCTCCCTCCCTCCCCCTCCCACTTCATACCTGATACCTCGGAGATAAACACTTCATTCGGGAAGTTTATAAAGTCCATAAAGTTAAGCCAAGACCCAATCAATAACCAATTTACTCAGCCTATCCATATGTATATGTTTGCCACTCAAACTAAGTTTTAAGGTTGTTGGTGTTTTTTTCTCAATTTTTGGGTAGGATTCTTTTTAGCTTGGGTCCCTTACCAAAGTACGATTTGCTAGGTAAAAAGGGGAATTTGAATTTTTGATGAAAAGAATAAAAAGGTCTAGATGAAGTTGTATCGCCGGTAAGTATGAATACTACATTGAGGTTGGTTGGTTGTTGACCACGTTTTTTTCTCTTTTTCCTTGCTGGCTTTTTTGATAGAAGAGCGCCAATGAGAGGGATTGAAGAATTAAGGTATTTGTATGAGTGACGATGGTATGTATCAATGTTTACTTCTGAGTTGTATATTCTGGGGTATACAACATGGATATTCACATTTCGGCATATAGAGACGATCACGAATGGCTCGAACTTATTATGATTCTAATTGGTATATACCTTAGCAGATCATGTTTTACAAATACAGTATTTGTACAGTTACTTTCTAATTGGCATCTCGCATTCGCTTCCAACTCCTAACATCTCAATCTCCTAATTCAATAATGTAGGTATGCTTTTATCTATCATTTTCCTTTTCATTTAGATTTACAGTACAATATAATCAAATTTTAAATATAAAAATAAGACATTCGCATTCTCCTTCCCAAACTCTCTCTCAAAACTTCTCGTATCTATTCACGGTCAAATTATTTTCCCCATCCATCTACTCCGCTATCATCAAGTCTCAAAAGAAAAACTTCCCTTCAAAACTTCTAAATCCCCCCCGCTCTATAGAACCCATAAAATAAAATAAATAGGCCCGTAGATTTATATAAATCATTCGGTCTCTTTGTGGAGAAGAACTCCACCACTCCACACATGTCGATTTTAAGGGAGGAGAAGAAACCTTATTTTATTCATTTAGGCTTGATTTTGTAGTGGAGTGGATTGGAAAATTGACCCGGATAAAGTAAAAAGAAGATGCTGCATCGCATCATTAGTTAGCATTGTGGAAGGGAAGGTTACGTGGGGGTTAAATGGGTTGAATTCAGGGGATAGATGGATGGATGAGGAGAAGAGAGAGAGACTGTGTTACTTGGAGATAGATACTTTGATTTAGCAGTACGAAGTACATTTTACAGTATTGATAGATTGGTAAGCTTGGAATAAGTAAGGTAAAAAACTACACTTATATTAATGATGTTGCTATAAAATACCATGTATAGAAAAACGACGATATATCTTCCAAGTATGAAGGTAGGGGTAGTTATTAGTATGTACTTTTATATATCTCGGCACAAATCCCACATCATCTTCGGCCCAATTCACCGAATTTTATATGTCAAAACCCGAATATGCCTTTAATACATTAAAGGTATCCTGGGAGGGAAAAAGTTCCAGTACCGTTATGAACCTCTCTTTTGATTGGTTGACCAGGATTCCTGCACGTGCAAGAAAACGTAAAAGTTTTTTATACTATGCTTTTCTCTGTTAACCAATTAGAAAGCGTTTTCATACACACATTCTAATTGGTTAGTTATTCAAATAGGCTATTTAACTTAATGTCCCCAGGCTATACAATGTTCCTAAGCTAATGTCCCCAGGCAATGTCCCCAGGCTACTCGTGTTGCCCATATCTTATGACTTTTTTATCAAAGCGTACAGGGGGGCTATTTGGCTGCAAACCTCAGTGTTAAGGAAGGTTAAGGCATTCAATCACTGCCAAATACTTCAGCCTTAACCCCCTTGTACGCTTTGATAGAAAACTCATAAGATATGGGCAACACGAGTATACAATGTTCCTAAACTAATGTCCCCAAGCTATACAATGTCCCCAAAATATCATAAAACGTGTATTATTAGGTATGTATTAAAGGCCCTTGCGCAGGATGCGCATGTCGCCAAATATAAAACATCCTATTCGTTCTTAGAGAGTTGTAGTATATCTTCCTTTCCCTTAACAACTTGGAATTGAAAAATTAAATAGAACTACTGTAACCTGCCGGCATTAGATTGCGTTGCGTTGCGTTGTGTTGCGAACTTTATGTAGTTCACGCATGATGTATTAATACTTGTACATGCAATAAGGCCGACGGGTAAAATGAAAAAAAGGATGGGCAGTTGATTCTTTATCTATCGCATTATTAAGATCCTTGAATCTTCGTGGTTATTATCAATTGCTTCACCACTTCATCGTGATGATGAAAGAAGCACAGTACAGTATTTCTTTCTCCTAATGATATGCCCTTTTCAATTGATATAAAACGAATATACTAGCATCACCACATCACAACATCACAACATCACCACCTGGTACAAGTAAATGACCTCTCAAACTCGTATTCTCATCAATCATTCATCAGTTACAATCACATCACCTAACCTAACCTCACCTCACCTCATTCATCCACTCCACCCACCTGAAAAGAAATCCACCTCCAACTATTTTCCCAACCCACCTCTATCAATCAATTAAATCAAATGAAATACAATAAAATTCTCCATACTTTCTCCAAACATTCAATTTTCCCTGAATCTTAAACCTTTTGCCGTCGGGAAACCTACCATCCATGTACCTATCCGAAATCCAGATCTACATCTAGAAATACTATACTAGGTCAGGTACTAATAGTAAAATAGTAGAACTAGAATCTACCGAATATCTACGGAACAAATGACTTACAAAACTTTCATCATATCTCCACAACTACTCCGTACAAGACCTATCTATTAATCCACTTCTTTCCATCTATCTCAAGGATTCTTCTTTCTTTGTCCCCCAACCATAATTTCAACATCTGACAAGTATCATCTTTATATATCTTTTCGTGGGGACATTTGTATTTCAATTCCAAACATTTGGATTCCCCGCACCGCCATTGAATCATCATATCTACAGTACCAATATTTTATATGGAAGGTTACGCGATTGATGTCAAGTAGGTATCTAGTTAGGTATTTTATCCCACCAACTTCAACAACCACCATTTCCGCCTCTGCCTCTACCACCTACCACATAGTCTAACCGTCCCGCTCAATTTATTAATGCGAAAGAAAGCCATATTATGCCATGCCACGCGACATATACCGTATATAAAATACCCATCGGAGAAAAAGAAAAATAGCCGTCTCTTTGCCCTTGCATGTTTACTTTTATGCCGTAGAGGAAAGGAATTATAAGATAACCTCACATCACACCAATACAATAGATAACACCAATTAGAAGACCGAGATCAGATCACTTATATCCCATCTCTATATATTAATATGATGATCAAAACTCAATTCAACCGTAACTGGGAATGGAAGTATAATAATACATTACGAATCAGTAATAATGGTATTCCAATTGGAGAGGAAGAAAAGATCAGCATGAAGTTCATTCAGGTTCATTCCATGCTGCCGTACATGTTCATCTATCTTACCCACAATCACTCGATACATTCATAAATGCCATGCCATGCCATGCCATGCCGTTCATTCTCAATGTATAGTAAAATACTTGATATGATTGGAGAAATTCCGCTCCGCTTATCTTTGGGGAAATACATCTATGAATACCACCGGTAATACTACAATTATTTCCTATTATGGAATTCCGCTGCTGTCTATGATTATGAGCTGCATTGATTGATATCATACTTACTCCGTACGTACAGTAAGTACAGCTTGATATATATAGTAATGGGGCCAAATTACAAGCATAGCAAGAGATAATCAATCCACAGATTGAATTGGAAGAATGATTTGATTCAAACAAGCACCTAGAAGAATTGAGTGGGAAGGACAATCAATCAATCAATCAAGCAAGTAATTCAATGGGGAAGTGGGAAGAAAATTCCGTTGACAGACAGAAAGATAGATAGACGAAGAATACGGTGGGATTTCGGGCTTATTATCAAAATACTCGTATGATATAATTTTTGCAGAATCGAATTTACCCATACACTTTTAATACTGTACAATAGAAAGGAAAATAAAAAGAGGAGAATCTAGAACTTGAATAGAATTGACTATAGGAAGAATATCTTCATCAGGAATAACTACGATACGATATAGTAGATGCAAAAATAGATGGATGGTTGCGCATGGCATGGATGATGTGAAGGTAAACAAAATAACCATAACTTGGCTTCTCTTCTTCAATACTGAGTTTAACCTTAAGCAATGAGATTGAGATTACGATCAATGGAACGTAGAATGGGATATAGGTATGGTTAGAATTGGAAATGATGAATAGGTTTGAATTGATATGAATTGAATTATTTGTGGTATTATGATGTAGGGATAATACATACGTGGTACGAGTAGAGGGAAAGGCAATTCTGGGTTGAATCATTGATCTCTGCAAGTAGGTATTGGTATGGGGGCAGGTGGTTGTATGAGGAAATCTCACGATATATTGTTGTAGTTCACGTTCATGGTACTTCATTTCGGTGCCTGATATACTTATCATAGGATAGGAATCACCATCAAAGTAAAGGCAGTCGAATCCTTCACTTCATTTCTGGTAAAAGGAATGAGTATATCAATAATGATACGATACCATTATCTCCTTCGTGGTAGAGTATGGATAAAAATGGTGATGTACAACATACATACAGAACTCATCGGCCCTATTTCTTATTCCTACAGATAGTAGAACCTATGAAGCCAAGGGAATCTAAAGGAATGCATAAATGTCAGCTCGATATGTATATCCGATGTACTGCTACTCCGTATAGTTCAAGTATGATATAATATAATATATTAATAACGATGCAGTAAATAATGAATTAGTTCATGATAAACAATGTATAGGAGGTATAAGAAAGGGGCTATATAGGCGATAGATAATGGTGTGGTAGAAATGTGTAGTACAAGATAGGAAATAATGACAATAGAACAGGACAGGAACGAGGGGAAAGAGATGATTTTCATGGGGATGAGATGGAGATGGGGGCGGGGGATTTACTTGGCTTAAATGTTTGGCGAATAGAATGATAAAAGGGGATAAAGAGAGTTTGGATAATTTAATAGTCATTCTTGGATTTCTCCTATTGGTTATTTTACCTAGATAATATTTGAAGATATACTTGGACGACAAGGACAAGGACTGATAATATACTGGTACTCAAACTGTAAATAAAGGAAAAATAAATGAGGAGGTGTGAATTTATAAAAGATATTTTGATCTTATCTTATCTTATCAAATGTATGAGCCTAAGGCAATAAGTCCCATTAATGCCTTAATATCCAGTTTACACGTGAAAATCAATAATAGGGCATCGGCTTTAAATTTAAAGTTCCAGCTTTGAAGGATGCGAATGCGAATGCGATAAGCATCATCATCATAACTCATTCTCCTCTGCTGCATCAACCTTACCGTCGCTATCGATACACCACATCAGATAATTAATACTTCAAATTTATACCAAGTATTTCGAATCGAATATTATCCTCAGTTACAATACACCCTTCAATATACAGAGACCGCGCGCGCATACCGCGATACAACATCAACAACCTCATCTAAGTACAAGTACCGCCCCTCAATATCACCACAATGTCTTCATCACCTACACCATACGGAAGCAATCCTACAAATTATCCACCACAACAACAACCAATTCCAATCCCACAATACGAATCCTCATCACATCGAAATTCTCAATCTTACGCAATGAGCTCTAATACACCACCTCCACCACCCCCGAAACCAAACTCTCAAGATGTGAGTCGTCAAGGTACACCAGCAGGACAACAATCACAATCCTTTTCACGACCTGGAGTTGGGGATCAATCATATTCTTCATCATATGAGGGAGGGCATCAAGATATAAATACAAATGCGCAAATGATTCAAGATCCTGGAGATCAATGGTTACCTAAGATTTTGGAAAATAAATCGTATGTTTCAAGTCCCCTTTTGCATGATTCCATGGCATACAAATGTCTCCATTCCATGCGCAAAGCCAGTATTAATCCTTCCGCCCCCATCTAGGAAACAAGATCTCGCAGCCGCATTATCGAATCCCGCCATCCTTGCTGCCTTAACCCATTCAACAAGCACAGCACATCCATCGATTCCCCAATCCCAAACTCCATTACTCTCCGCACTCGATGAAAATATCTCACTAGCAACGCACCTCCTAACTCTCGAATCTCGACTTGATCACCTTCGAACTAGTACACAATCCTTACTCATGTCAACGCATGCGCTTGAAAGACAATGGAAACAGAAACAGACGGAAATGGATAGAGCGTTAGCCCCGTTTTCCCCGTCGGATTTATATAGGAAGTTGGGACAGGGAGTGCAGGAACAGGAAATGATGTGCAGGGCTTTGGAAGAGAGTTTTCTGGAAGGAGAGGGTGAAGCAAGTGAGAGGGAGGCGGCGGAATGGGTTAGAAGGTTTAGAGAGGCGAGGAGGGGGTATTATGCTAGGAAGGAGAGGAAGGAAAGGTGGGATGAGGGGAGGGTTGGTGGGTGGAGGTAGGTTGGGGTTGGGGCTTGATTAGGAACCGAGTTTTGTGGGATGTAAGTGGGTGGTGAGAAGTATTTGTGTGGATTAGGCTGATATGTGAAGGGGGGTTGAATCAGAAGGAAATGTGGGATGAAGGAAGGGCTGGTGGCCGGAGGTAGATTGGGAATAAAGTATTGTTGGGATGTTGGTGGTGTGAGAAGTACTTGTGTGGATTGGGTCGATATGAGAGAGGTGATGGATCCTGTGATACTATGCTGGTGAATGACATGGTATTCGTAGTTATATAATCCAAATAAATACACCAAAACCGGAGTTGAAGCCGCAGTCGTATCCATATCCGTACCTAAATCCCAAATCCTCGCAATATCCTATTTACCCTATGCGATTTATTTATGAAATCTCCTCAATTTATTTTAAGTACATAATTATATTGTATGATATTAATTATATTGCATAGTATTGTATTATTCCCAGCAGAAATTACAAATTGTTAGTTAGGATTTATAATAGTTTTTTAAGTTTTGTTAGTTTTTTGTAGTAAATGAATGATTAATAGGATCGGCCTTATTCCTATATATATGTATTGTATACATTGAGCTTGGATATATATAATGTAATGTAATGCAAGTAAATGCAATGTAATTATATTACCTTGTATTGCTTTCAAGATTGTGTTTATCCGGTATGATATTATCATTCACTATGAAGTATGAAGTATTGTGTTGTAATTTATTGTATGGTATGGTATTATATCATTTCATTATATATTGGCGTACGTAAGTACGCAATGTTTAATTATGTGGCGCATATGTTTTATATCCTTGTTGTGTTGTGTCGTGCAGGTTACCTTTCTACGTAGGTATTTAGGGCAGGGTAAGGGGGGTATGCTGGGTAAGGGATGTTCCTTCGGCACTCACTTGCTCATACTCATAATCCTATTTATGTATGAATGATTAATTAATTATTTTAGGGTTATATGAATCGTGCAAATCGGATCTGAGAGGGGTAATGATTCTGTGTACTTTGGTATGGTATGGCATAGTATTTTTTAAAATTTATTCCATTTGGGTTGGGGTTATATAGGATTATTGGGAGTAGATATAGTTAACTTTTAGGTTATGGGTGTATGTTATAATGAATAAAGGAAGGTCTTGGATTCCAGAATATATGCTCAATTATCTTTATTTTAATTTTATTGTTGATGTAAATTTGGGGTGAATTAAGGTCATCGGAAGTATATATATTTATTAGTTAAATTTTAGGCGTTGGGTGTATACTATAATAAATATAGGA
>JWJB01000375.1:0-27697 GCA_000812895.1 Rutstroemia sydowiana | reverse complement strand
GTATTATGGTGGAAGTGAATAAAAGAGATTGAAAGGAAAGGTATATAAACACGTAGAGAAAGAAGATTATTTTTCTTTTCTGTATACTGTGACGTGCAGTCAATGACGCCCATTTTATGGGTGCATGGTTGGATGGGTTTGTTTGTTGATCAGAGTCAAGACGGGAGTGAGTGTGGTGTATGATGGTATGGCATAGGATGGGAGGGGGGATTTTTAGAGATGGATAATGGGTTGCGTGGGTTGGTTTTTCATTGTCATTGCTGAGGTTTTATCACTGATTATACTGTTGCTGTTACCATCAGTACTTATCATCAGCGAGCATAGTTAATTGTTGCTATTATTATTGCTATCACCGTCATAAATCCTCAAACCCACTGCATTTCTACCTCACTTAGCACTTTTCAAGATACATTATTGTATACAAGATTACATATTTATTGTGTCCAGAAGAAGAAGAATAGAAGATGCAGGATTGTGATGTGTGCAGTGTACTCAAACCTTACCACATCAGGTCTCGTATAGTGGGTTTCGAAGTATTATGTCGTTCTGGTGATGCTGGTCGGAGGGCTTTTTATAGACTTTCTTTCGGGAGAAGGGAGAATTTGAAATGTGAGATGGGACTGGAAAAGTGAATAAGTATGTTATTTGAGATGGGGTTTATGTTAGGTGCTGTACATGTAAGACTGCTGGGAAGATGGGCGGGGTTGGATTGGACTGGATTGAGTAGGTAGTACTGGAGATAAGTGAGTGAATACCTCTCCACAATTCCCAAACCATGTTGCAAATTATTGTGAGAAACTTGTATAACGAACGTCATGAAGAAGAGCGGGGATTGATGATGGTTTGGATATAAAAGGGCTGTGAATGACTGCGGGATTCTTTTCCTTTTTTCTGTACATCGCGAAAAGCCATAGTAGGTAGATTGAGCATGGTGGTTGGTGTTGTGACCGATGTAGAATGTGATTTGGGATGTGGGGATTTTAGATATAGGTTATTGGATATTTGGTATTTGGTATTGGATGATAGTAGGGGAATTGGAGATGAGTACCATGATTGGTTTGTGTCATTAACAGCAATAATATTCCACAATAGAGAAGTGAGAAGATGACAATGACGGAAATACTTACAAGAAACATAAAAATTACCCATTGCTTCGGAGCCCAATATACCCTTGATTTTTTGAATCCGAATTTTCAAATGCTTCTACTCCAGTTTTAATCACCATCTTTAAGTCCCAAACTTCGACTTACAGTATTCCTCAGAGAGGTAAATTCAGATCACTCTTCTTTGCTATGCTTGAATCGGGGAGAGGGGTTCTTTTGTAAGGATTTGAAGTGGGCGAGTAGAGGGGAAGATTTGGAATCCAGTAGAAAATGAGGCGGACGATGAGTGAATCCATATCATACCAAACCTTCAAAAATCAACATCAATTCATAAATCCAAATCAAAAAACCTCAAATAAAATACCAAAAATTACCAAGGCTGAGGGGACATGCCCGTAGAAACTTAATTGAATAGTTTTTTTATGCTTCTACTTTCTAATATCAATGGTAACAAGTCAATGGCAAGTTACCATTAAATCAAACACCTCAAGTCTCCGTTTGGTGATCGGGGGAGTTTATTTGAATATCTAAAGGTGAGAAGGGGGTTGGGTGTCGGATTGATGTGTTTGTGGAAAGGAAGTATAAGTTGTGAATTTATTAAAATTCACTTCTAGCAAACACGTCATATCCTGCCAATCGTAGCACAACACAACAATACCTATTACAAAGAAATATAAAAGACCCAAATACGACCTCTAAATCTGTTCTTCTTGTTCAATATACTGCAATAAAAAAGACTGTGCGATAAATATAGAATTGTGTGATTTGGATACTGAGACTCCATGAGGTAGGAAACCAAGTTATGTGCCGGGGTCTGTGTATCCTGTGAAGAGAAGGAAGTCAGGTGTGATGAATTGTACATGGGTAGATTATAGCTGAAGATAGAAGCGAAGAATTATAAATATATAACGACAACAACAAGAATAAGAAACACCAATAATGATATGATAGGTATGTCGTAAGTCCAGTGAAATTCACATCCCGAAACCCTCAGCTCAACACGCGAAATTCTCCATACATACCCGGAGTCTGTCTGCAAACTATAAATAGGAATAGAAGTTACAGTAGCCAACCCATATGGGGCGGGACGGTAGTTTGCAAGTCGGTTATAGATCTTTTGTGGAGGTGGATGGTGGGTGTTTTTATACTTTACTGTGGTGGCATGGTTACATCATTGCTGACTTTTGGTCTCTACCGGACAGGCCGGAAAGAAACAGAGAGCTGGGATTTTATCCGAAGGAAAGTGAATGGTTTGAGGAATGCGAAGTGAAGTGAATGTTATGAGTAGACTTGGACCTTGGCGGTTTGGAATATACTAGGAAGATAGAAACATGATCAGCTAGGAGTAAATTATCTCTGAGGTATAAAAGCTCTAGCTGAACACCGGACGCTCTTTCTCTCTATGTTGCGATTACAAACGTATTCGCACTTGAAGCAAATGTGAATTGCTGAGTTTTTGGTAGTGGTATGCGATGGAATTGGTCAGTACTGATGTATGTTGGACTTGTCTTTGTAAAAGCATGGGTCTCGAAATTGAAATAAGGCGGGAACTTTGGAGGAAGAGAATGACAACGAGATTGAGGATGGTGGCAGGATCGATAGTAGTGCCAGTTTTTGTGGCGGCGATGACGGTGATGGTAGTGTAATTGTTAGTTGCGCAATTATCTGAAAACATTCAGCAGAAATGGCTTTTACTAAAGATGACAATTGAAAAAAAAGAATAACGCAGCACACAGTCAACTTTTTGCCCATATAGAAGTAAGTGCGGGGTAGAACTCAGCTAGCGCAGAAGACGGAGCTCGCTGGGTTATCCAGTTCATCCCTTCCTCATTATGATCTCCTCTCAGTGAACCACACAAAATAACCATTAAATCAATGCCAATGTTCCAAGTTACATGAACAGGTTAACCAGTAAAGCCAAGAAGAACAACAACGGATAACAAGAGTACGAAGAAGTAAAAATATATTATAAAACTTTGGAATTTTGATTTGTACAATTACCATATGTAAATTCCCGACATTCGAATCTAAAATCTATTGAAAAAGCCCCCCCTTACCCGAAAAATAAACCCCCATACCGTAACTAAAATTACATTTTATCCTATGAACTCCCATCTAGTGATTGCGGTGATTGTGATGATTGTGATGATTCTGTTGATTCTGATGGTTCCGAATTTTCCTTGATTGAAATTTGATTCTTTTTCCACATCAATCCCAACGCAAAAGTTTGTAATACCGCAATTCCTGTAGTGATTTTCATTTGCAAATTATACCCTTCTGCAAGAACAGTTGCTACTTGTAGCTTCCGTTCGTCAGGAACACCGTTCAGTGTTTGTGATAGAAGGAAAGCTTTTAGTACATCCGGGGAGAGAACCGAAGATAGATGGTCGCGTATATAATTATCGAATACACTTGTAGCTATCGCAAGGCCAATAGCTCCTCCGAGAATTCGGAATTCATAATAGGCACCACTGGCGGTTGCTGGTGGTATAAGGTTAGCATTTATACATTCAGGAGTTATGTACTCAGTTTGACTTACCTAGATCTCTAGTTTCCACAACGTATGGAAGTACCATCATAGGTGTAGCAAATGTTCCTCCAAGACCAACTCCGGCTAGGAATTCATATCCATATAATGCGGGTGCTATATGGATATCTGTTGATAGAGTGGTCAAAAGGCCAACTCCAATTGCCGACATGAAAGAAAAAGCGAATAATATGTAAATGGGAGGAATACGGGCTGTGCCGGTTACCAAGGTTCCCAGAATTCCTCCAGTAGCAGCTCCAGCCGATAATGGAATAATACGAATTCCTGCATTGAATGCGGACTGATTGTTTGAATCTTGAAGTCTTTGTGGTAAGGTAAAGACAATAGTATAAAACACAATTCCATTGAGTAACGAAGAACTACCAGTATGTTAGTGAGCGATTCATTTTTATCATAACTTTGATTTATCTTACAGTAGAATAGCCATCCAAGGACGATTAGTAACAAATCTCCAAGGGAAAATCGGCTCTTGCTTCCAGTTTTCGGATGTAACAATTCGTTCCCAGTATAAAAATAAGGCCCAAAGAATACCAGATATGATTAAGATGGAAATGGATGCACCCGATTTCCAGGCCCATTGAACACCGCCTTCTAAAAGTCCAGTAACTAATAAGAAGGATGCGCCTAGGAGAAGTATTGCACCAAGATAATCTAATCGTTCGAAAGATTTTGCGGATATCTTTTCTTTTGAAGCTTGAATTCGAAATGGATTCGAATTTAAAGTATGATTAGGAAATCCATTGGGGATAGCAAAGAATAGAACTACCAATGCGAAAACTCCGGCAGGGACACTTTCAGACATGTTAGTACAGAACGAATTGATAATTATGAGAAGTGAAGGAACTCATACTTTAAAAGAAATACCCATCTCCAAATGGTATCTTCACTTATTAAACCTCCAAATAAAGGACCTGAAAGAGATGCGAGAGATGCTGTAAAAGCCATGACAGCTTGTATCATTGGATAACTGCTCTTCGGTACCATTTCGTAGCATACAGTCATTGTTAGAGAAAATCCACCTGCAGCTCCAACGCCCTGAAATACACGACATACGATGCTAAGGGAATAAGTTAATATTGGTCAAAATGATGAGCGAGAGAGCAACTTACAGCTGCGTCATATTTTGAGCTGCACCACATCCAGCGGAAAATATTACGAATATTGCGAGAGTAGTAAGAATACATGTTTTGCGACCAACAATATCACTTAATTTCGACCAGATAACAATGAAGCCTGTATGAGTTAGTATGTAAATTCAATTGATTTGTATGGGATACTTACTTGTATATGCAATAAGATATCCAGACAAGATCCATCCAGCTTGTGAAAATCCATGAAGACTATTCGTAATCGTTATGGTGGAAGTACTTAGAATTGTGATTTCAACATGAACTAAATAAACTCCAAGACATAACCTATAAGACGTAAGTTAGATACTGAAAGTACTGATTTGAGTGCTGCTAATACCCAAAAGTCATCATATATAACCTCCATCCTGTCAGAAAATTCGATGAGGGAGCCCCATCTACCACGGTAACTCCTTTTTCTGTATCCCGATCTGGAGACATGATTGGAACAGGCTCGTAACTAATATTGTCTGCTTTTGTGGTGGCCATTTCGGGTTGCCGTGCTGACGATGCTAGTAACTATTCGGTATAGACAAATCTCGTTGGTCGCATTCGCCTTTTGGTTCAATATAAGAATGATAATGATAGCAAATATTCGTACTTCGAGTTTTCGTATTCGATAGAACTATGATATAGTATTGGATAAGTTTCAAGATTGAGAACGTTGACTGTGAATTGATGAAATTCTGAGCTGCGAGGTCCTTGTTAAAGAAGTCGTTCGGATAGAATGGTAAATAGAAGAGGTTGGATAGGCTTCCAGCTGGTAATATATTTCTATAATGATGGTGATGACGGCATAGAAATCCTATATCCGATGCAATTCCGCTCAATGAAGATTGGATAGCTATAAGAAATCTCAACGATGGGAGGAGGATGTGCCTTGAGACCCGCTAAAACTAGGAGCTCGCTTATCTATGATATACGAAGAGATAGATCTAAGAGGTAAATTCTAATCGACAAACCCACCTGTCAGATTGATGATCACCTATAAATAAAAACTCTGCAGAGAATGAGTCCATGAAATCATAAGTTACAGCTGTGTTTTTTCACAAAACGCGGTACAACGAACTGCTCAGCCCCAGACACTGCAGAACAGAGCCTACAGTAGGAATGAATGGTATGTGCTCTTATGTTTACCGCCCGACCACCCTCACTACAGTACCCCACCCCGCCGATAGTGGAGAATAGGCGGAGCAGATCCTTCAACCTCACCAAAAACACACACCATTTGTACAATTCCCTATACATATTTTCCTCAATTCAGTATGATTTCGATTTGAAACAATTGATATTGGCGTCTAACTGATACAGTTTGTGATAACGTTAGCACAATACTTGATTTGCTCGGCATGGATAAATGTGCGTGCTTGTCAAGAAAATATATTAGTAAAATCTTAGTGTGTTACAGCTTACCGCCATCGTAGCGCAACGCCTTGCCCCACTGACCAGCACATGGAATCCTTCGGTACAAACGTCAGATGTGCATTTTACTACCGGAAGTTGCAGCGTTTCAAAAACGGATTCGCTGGTTCATCGATTCCGATCAATGGAACATCGGAAATAGTTTCAAAACAATGAGCTTGTAATATATCGGTAGATGGGAATACACCGTCTGCGAACAGCTTTACTTTCATATGTGATAATTACACCATCTAGTAGTTACTTGAATTCATTACACCGCTTGTTTTAGCCGCTGAAGGATCAATAAGCGCCAAACATAAGGCAGACAAACCACCTTCCAAGAATCTAAGCCACGCTGTTTATCATTTGATACTGAAGTTGATTTACCAGGTTGAGTGCACAGGTAAGGAAATCACTGACATGTGGTAGCCCCGATTAAAATTCATATCAAGAGAATTGTGACTTTGATAAACATGATTGAAATCTTTGCATCTCTCATTCTTGTGTGGTTGTGCTACATAATCCCTGATATTGTGGATATATTGTTTTCCCTCATGGTTTATAAATGAGGAAAGATTGTCGTTCTATCATTTATTCTGAGCCCATCTTATTATACGTCCATTCACATAAATTCACACAAAAATACCAAGAGAACTTACAACCCCATTTATCGCGATTTCCCTCTGTATCTTTCCATATTTTCGTGTACAAACATCCTCCTTCTGTCATGCCGAAAGCAAACTTCCCATTGACCAAGGAAGATTGCGTACTATGAAAAGACTTGTATCTTACGGGATACTTACTGAGTTGGTGTAGTTCGCAATATCAATACCAGCATTTGTGGGAGAGAGGAGATTCGGAAAGTGGGAATAGGTTGGAAAATTGTATTATACGAAGGTTTTTCACGTTGGATTCTTACAGAAATCCTATCAGTAACAAGTCGTTATAGGACATATAACTTGTAACAAGATCTTGAGAATGAGAGGAATGCCAGGTCAATTGGCATAATAAGTATTGGGGAAATCTGGGTGTAAGTGCAAAGAATACAGACCAGGTCAGCGTGGCTCGAATCTCGAATCCCTTACACACTTACCCACCTTTCTACGCGAAACACTTGAAGATGCGTGAACTTCAGTGGGGATTTTCTGTATTTCTTACAGTGACAACGGTACTTGTTGCCGTGGAATTGATAATGTTGTCTGGAAACATTCTTGCCAATATAAAGTTGAAACCTTAACGCCAGCAATACTCAGAAGACCCCGCCAGCGAAATTAGCATTACTGTCATTTTCCAGCGATCTTAAGACTCGAAGTGCTATCACTGATGGTAATATGCGCATTCTAACAGTTCCGAGATCCGGTGTACAAAACCTGCATGTCTACCAATGTCCTTATTTTCGAGTGGTTGGTAGCTGATGGGAGGAAATCGTGGTTGTTTATATACTTATTAACTGTAATAGGGTCTGATTCAAAAGGCAAGAAGATAGGAAAAGAATACTGAATCAGCCGCAACTTGCAAGTGCGGGGAAGGAAACCCGAAATGGAAGGAAATGACATGAGCCGAGTGTTGAATTGCTGGCCGGTATGATATTATTAATATCAATACCAATAGAAAAGGGAATAAAGAGACGAAAGAAAAGATCAATGGAGGTTGCATGAATCAGTTTGCATCTGATTTGGAAGAGAAATTGGATATCCCGTCGAGGGTGTGATTTGAAAGCTTAGGGTTGTGTTGGTTTTGCCTCTGCATACAAATAAGTACAACATGATGTAATAGCCCGAGATAATAACACACTGAAGAAAGAAACAGCGACAACTGACACGTCAATGGCAGTAGAATATATATTTCCATCGAATATGAGTAGATATGCAGGTCTTTTCACGCGGGAGTACGAGGATTGAAGAATCAACTGAAAATTAAATCAAGTACGTGTACACGAGCCTGTCTTGGCTCGACTGAGTCGACTCACATCGGCATTCCTGAATAGTGTAAGGAAGCTGTATAACCATTAACTGAAGACCAGCCTCATGTGTAAATGCATGGCTTTATATATTCTGTCTATGCCACTAAGCTTGCTTCTTGTTTACCCTGATTCAAGAAACTTCTAAAGAGGATGCACGTGATGGTTGTAGATGATGAGGTATTGGTGAATGAAGACGGTATTCGATGAGCGGGGTAGAACCTAAGAAGGATCGAGTGATTGAAAAATGAGACCAATAGCAAGTTCGAAACTCAAGTTTGGCTTCTTTGGAATTGATATAAATACTCTTTTAGTTGACATTCGAGAGTCTGTATCATATAATATGCGTTTAAATATGTCTTTTCCTGTATAGGCGGCCACTGCATTTTACCTTATGTATTTCACTTTCGTGGCTTATACAACAAGGTAATACTAACTAGCCAGTCCTTTGAGGTTCCGAAGTATTCTTATATGTTCTGGAATGATTTGATCGCGCCAAGGAAGATTGACAACAATGGAGAGAGTATGCCACATGCCACATGCCAGTGACGATGAAGTTTATATTGACAGCAGCAAAAGCCAAGCAGGCCCTGGAACACATGGAAACTCCCAATGCTCATTCCACGTTTCCACATAGACTTTCAATACATTACCGATTAGATATAGAAGTGCTTCTACCGTACTCTGCTATCCATGTGTGTGATCACTCGCCTGGATTATTCGATCAATGAAGCAAAACTTTTTGTATAAAAGGCGTGTTTTTATAGTGGATTCTTGATCGACATCGCGACTAGTACATGGAATTGATTGACCGCAGAAGATCATGATTCTAGAATACGGAGTGAATATCATTCATTTTTAGGTGAAGTGATATCATTGTTGGCATTTTGCTTCGGGGAAGTGATTTAGTGATTGAGTTAGGAAAGTGTATAAACTCATCTCAGTTTCTCCTTCCCAAACACAAACTATAAACAAAAGTGACAAGGTAATTGCCAAGAGTGATTTCCCCATGAACTATGGAAGTACGTATTTTCAGTAACCCCTCCTAACCTCCTGTCTTAGCCTTCAAAACCGTGGGTGCCGATCTCAACCCCGCTACCTGAATTGATACTATTTTCAGAATCACCATCGACCACCCTCTTGTCGTCATCAACAGAATTCGCTATCCAATGTGCAATTTATTTACTATTACCATTTGCATAAAAGTCAATGCCCTCTCTGTCCACGCATTATTCATACGCAAGAATTCGAAATTGTCCACGAAAACCCCCAACATAAAACATTGTGTCAATATGCATAATCATAAAAATTATTATTCCTATTAATATCAAATACTTTGAAAAACACTCAGACAATACTTACAAATCACAAGCAAATCCTTCTCTTCCTTGCAATCTTGATTGAGGCTCAAGCACCTGTACTGCAACATACAGGATGAATAAAGTACTTATCAGATTCGCCGATCAATTCGGCAAGTGGGCCCCTCACATCCCTCTGTCTACCCTACCCATAGTCATTTAGAGAGAATGAAACATATCTTGCGGAGCAGCTAGTAAATTTTTAGATATATCCTGCGCCCTATTACCCCACTCGGAGAGTCAAAGATCCCAATTTGCGAAAGTACATGTATGTAGATCTTGTCGAGAGAAGACCCGCCATTACAAAAGGATCCATAGAAATTGCGCACAAGCCGTCCATTTCCAAAAATATTCTCGCCTATGACTATATGCCGCGAATACGGAGTCGTCCCCTGCATTGACTTCATGTGAAAATATAGTTTGAGGTTCTACAGGAGGAATTGTCATTTCAGTTTAGACTTTTCCCCCTTGACCAATACACGAGTACGAGATTATCATTTATGAATACGATGACTATTCTTAATACATCGTATTGTAGGATAGACTTCCATCACAGGATATTACTACCATTAGATATCACGAGTGGAAAGTTTGACACTCGTTTATATCAAGTTCTGGCTGCCCAAAATTTGACCGACATCCGGCGATAATATCACCACAAAATCTGTAGATTAAGTTGATATCTGACCGAGATGGATATTGATTTTGTAGATTCTGTGATGAGATTGAGAATCGGAGGCCCACCTGTGACTCTCGGTCCCCCAAGGAGTGAAAAGGGTAAACGGTACACAATCAAGTATTGTTTTTCCCCTCCCCAAAAAGTTATTTAAGTATTTACATACGTAGATAAGCTTCTAATATATATTACATTCCCCTGTCTGCGCATAATCATATCTAATCAATCCAGAGAACCAGGGCGTACGAGGGACTTGTGCAACGTAACAGAAGTATGTACTAGCCATTGTTCAAATGGGCATTGGGGGAGGGGCAATCTCTGAATAAATTTTCCTTGTCAGATAGATGTCCTGGCAATTGTAATATGCATGCCCACTGAATAAAGAATTGATTAAACTTTAATCAAGAGAGGGGGAGTAACACGAAAATGAATTTATAGGAGATGGTGTCCGTGCCATGAATGGTGGTAATGTTATTGAATTGCGCATATCGGCAACATGCCCAACCAACACGTCCACTGCGTCCACCGGTATGAGATATATTCTCGAAGACTTCAAGTTGAAGCTTCGGCTTCATTCACGGGTCATTATCGGGTTTCGGCTTGCGGTAAAGCCTACGGATTTCTATTCCAATTCAATACTAGGCATTTGCGGAAGAGCCATATAGAGCTCCCTTCTACTCCTCCGAAATAAAAATAAAACCCCAAATACCATACCCTTACATTTTTGGAAGAAACCCCGTTGCACTGACATGATATCGGTGTTGATGCCTAACGGGTAGAAATAGATATAAAGTTCTACTATCAAAAGCACTTGCTTATTTTGGAAGCCACCGGTCTCGTCTCGTCTTTTCTTTTAGAACTTATAAACGAGTATATGTAAGTGTGATCATTTATATAACGATATGTACGTCGTTTACCGTACGGGTTTTCAACCTCCATAAATGTTTTGAGGCGGTGAGAAACCGGGGTTCTGGGGAAGTGTAAGAATGCAACCGGAAGAGTTTCAAGGGATTTGGCCCCCATTTGAATCCTTCAACATGCCAAATACGGTAGGCATGGATAATGAAGGAATGTCTCCGACTGGAAAGGAATATAATCCTCAGGACTTTGTAGTAAATTGTAAGTAAGCAAGCTCTTTAAACCCGGATGAAGGATTTGGCCATCGCTTGATTGGGATACTTTTGATGATAAGACGAAGAAATTCCTTTTGAAGACATCTAGCCCAACATTGTACGGATATTCAACCGGCTTGCCCCGCATAATCAATTTGTCCATGTATTTCTCCATTTTGTTTATCTTAAAATGCATAAATATCAAAGTGAAATATAGTGCTTGATACGCGTAAAATAATTATAGGGTCTCAGGTATGGGTATTTTACGTTCAAAGAGGTCACAGTTTGATATGTACAAGAACTCTTGGACATCAGATAGTGGGGTTCATTCACCCCCATTTTTGATTTGATTTCATTCTTCAGCTGGTCAAAGAAACTCCTAAAGGAATTGATTGCCAGATTTTCTCCGTCTCGTTCTTTAAAACCCTCAGCATTCGTTTTAATTAAAAGAAAATATGGAGCAGTTGTCGCTCCCGGACGCAAGCGACAACCCATAGTGGAGTCAGTAGATCCACAATCTGCAAAAAAAAAACTTGAAAATCGTCTCCAAGAACCGAGTAACCGAGGGACATGAGGTGCCGGTCCTGTCTATATGTTGATAATTAACATGAATTGAAGAAACTTTGTGCCGGTTGATAATATGACGCGGCATATATCTGTAACATGATACAGAATGAGGCTAATAATAACCTTACAGTTGAGACAATATATTGCGATGGAAAGACGTACTGAACCCTTGATATTTCATCTGATCTTCTCAACACTGTACATGCACCTACTTCTACTTACAGTATGGCAAAAACGTGTCGTCCAATACCCATACCACTTGTCATTCTGGGGTGTGTAAGCTATGATCCGCTACTCCTATCTTAGACTAGAACTCAATCTAGAGCTATCTGATCCCTTGCACTATGAAAATCCCGGCTGAGCTAACCTATGACAACTTGCAGTTAATACATCCTATTCTTAAAATGTACCCAAGAACCGGTAATTGGATACCAAGGTTAAAAGCTAAATTTGTCAACAAATGACATTTTGACAGGAGTATAGTCCGGGATTGAGATGTCACAAATAATTTTAGTCCGTGTGCTGATAACCAAACTTTCGACGAGGTCTGAGGGCTGAATAATATCTGATCTCACCGTCCAAATTCGGATCTTTTGCAATATCATAGGTAGATCAATACCATAAAATCTCTCATGCTCCACCTTGTGCTGTTCAATTCGTGAAGAAATGTTAGTTGGTATTTCCTTGCATCTCGAGTCCCTAGGGTATAAACATGAGTTCCCAGCGCATTGCAGTCGCGAGGAAGTTTGCCAGAACAGATACCGGAGACTTCTCTATTAATGAGACTCTTGCTTCCGAAAAATCTCTCTCACTGTTAGCAAAAAGAGAACGCGGATTGCCACAAACCTCAAAAGATCCAGCTCCAGGTGAAACTACCAAAATAACTCCTTATAACTTGCACAACTACCACGGAAGCAACCTCTCACAACAGCTATCCACCCAACATACACGCAATATGGATTCACGAACGTATCCGACAAAACCTTCAGGGACAGCGGGTAAATTTACCAAAGCCCAGAGAGATTGCATGGCACTATGTGTGAAAACAACAGCTCTAAGTGATCGCATATCTGTCCGAATACTAGATTATTTAACCACTGTCAAGACAATGCCAGCTGGTTTTGAAACTCTGGCCCACGACTTTCTCGATACATGCCACATCCTGTTCTCGATCGAAGCAGGACTCGATGATTGTAATCATCATGTGCAAAATTTCCCACCTGAAATGATTGTCGAATTGGATCACAAATTTCGAGCCACCCAAGCAAACTTTCAGGTCTTTTTTCAAATGCTAGGAAGGTTTCTTGAGCAGGAAGATACGACAAGAAGTGTTATCAAACGAGGTTGGGGAAGAATGCTGGGGAACACCAACCACGATATCAAGAGAATGACAGCAACGTTGACAAGAACACGAGATGACTTACGAATGAGCGCCTTGGTTTTCCAATGGAGTTTGGGATCGGATCAAATCGAGAAAGAATTAGGAATAGGATACCTTGGATTGGCTGCAGCACTGAATAGAATGGATGAGAAATCCGGGAAGCCAAAAACAAAGAAAGAACAAGGATCTGAAGTAGTATCTGGGCATCAACAATCTGCTTCAGTCACAGCTTTACCGGATACCAATAATACATATGGTGCACCTCGATTGATAGATCCACCTCATCTGCATCCGTTGCAACAAGTGATGTCGGCTCCACAACAACCACCACCACCACAACAACCTCCGCCAATGAATCAAGCTTTACCTCCACTTCCATGGGGAAGAAGTCCTTCTGAACAAGGTGATCGTATGTCTGGCAGAGAATCAGTAGTCAAGGGATCAGATCAACAATCGATAACTAGTGGATTATACGCGGTTCCATCAATGCCTCGTACCTTCCCTTCGGAGTTTTCACACACCAGTGCAGCAATTACCCAAATTTCGAATTCTCACCCAGCTACCTCAAGTAACTCTAGTGAAAGAAACTACTCAGGGATGCATGCCGCATTTGATCGTCATGCTATCGATGATACACGATCGCACTCTAACTCAGACCTTCACACAGTCGATGGTAGTCTTCTTAAAGATATTGACGGTGTAGCCCTCAGTATTTCAAAGGCTGTCCGTCTCAAGGCTGAACCAGAAGCTATGCCACGTTGGAATGCTCGAGCTAACGTTGGAATGGTGAATACTGGAAGCATGAAGGTTTCTCTTATCACTGCCATTCGTGAAAAGAACCATAAGGCCGTTGAGAGATTGCTTGATAGTGGATGTCCTGCAAATACTGGTTCCGAAATGCATGCACTCAAAGAGGCAATCACTCAACATGACGCAGAAAGTATACGGTTGTTACTTTTATATGGCGCTGATCCCGTAAGTTTAACTCTTCTATTCCCAATTTTTCAAAAACTAATGACAAAACAGAATGATCCGGATCGAGAAGGTTACACCCCTCTTAGAGTGGCTGTTGATAAATCATTCCTCGCTGGAGCTACTGCCTTACTTAAGTATGGTGCCGATCCTAACCTTGTTTCTGGTATCGATCAAGAATCTCCTCTTGCTGCATCCGTCATTGCTCATATGGTGGGATTCTCTCATTTATTCCTCGTTTACAATGGAGATGCAAACCATCTTACCGCCAATGGAAATACTCTCCTCATCAGCGCAATCAATAAGAGAACAGCCAAGAGATTCATCGATCTTTTATTGCAATATGGTTCGAATCCAAACGCCAAAAGTAAGGAAGGAAAGACGGCTCTCTTCGAAGCAATTTCAGTTGGTAGAGCAGACATCGTTACAGCATTGTTGGAGCATGGAGCAGATCCAAATTTGCCTGGTCCAAAACATATGCTTTGGCCATCGACTTATCAAACGGCTTGTATGGAAGTACTTTTGGCGCATGGTGCAGATTGGAAAAGATGTCCAGGTATCATGGAACTCGCCACCAGTATCAATAACTTTACTTCCGTTCGCAGTCTTCTCAAAGCAGGTGTCGATCCTAATGCCAAGAAAGATGGCGTTTATACACCATTATGTACAGCGATTCGAGATGATCGAGCAGATATTTTCAAACTTCTCCTCAGTCAAGGAGCAGATCCAAATACCATGGCAAGCGAATATCCTGCCTGGAAGTGTGTAACTCATAACCGAGTTCATTTCCTCCAACCTCTTGTTGCCGCTGGTGCAGATCTCCACAAACCTAAAGGTATTGTCGAGATGGCCGTCAGCTGTAACAATATGGAAGCATTGAATTGGCTTCTTGATCAAGGTGTTAACCCCAACGACAAAAATTCCAAGGGAATGACTGCTCTCACTACAGCTATTCGCGAAGATCGTACCGAAATGATTGATCTTCTCTTACTTCGTGGAGCTGATGCAAATGTGCGAGGTCAAGATTGGCCTTTGTGCATGGCTGTTGGTCATCCTCCAATGCTCAAACGCATCCTTTCTGTGTTACCAGATCCTCGCGCTTATAAGGGAGTAATGGAAATGGCTGTACATGCCAATAAGCTTGAATCTGTCAAACTTCTTCTCGCTGCTGGTGTATCCGTTGAGGATAAGAATGGTGGTGTTTTCTCTCCTCTCACTACCGCTATTCGTGAAGGTCGCAAGGATATTGTGGCATTTTTACTTGGCGAAGGTGGCGCAGATGTCAATTCGCCAGGAGAACATCTTCCAATTGTTAAATCACTACGTGCATACAAGGATGAAAATACCGAAATTATCGAAATGCTCTTAAATCATGGCGCAGATCCAAACAAGATGTATCGTGGATGGAATGCTTTCTTCCAAGCTATTGAGAATGGAGATCCTGAGATTTTGAGATTAGTTAGCTCAAAGTGTGGTGTCAATTTGGAGGCAAAGGATGAGATGGGTAGAACAGTCAGTGATATGGCGGCATCAAGAGGTTGGAATGAAGCCGTGACCATATTGCATGATAATATGTCATTGTAATTTGGTGAGTAAGTAGGCGTTGGGTATATATATCAACTTGGGGATTTAAAACAAATGGTTGGGAATGGTAACGAATTTGATGAATGGGTTGCTGGTATGCGAAACTTGTTTATGATAACCCATTCTCGATGAAATTCAATTTATTATGTTAATAATTAAGACTTGTATTATGGTGGAAGTGAATAAATATCAAATGAAACTTGAATCAAAATGCAAATGCAAGCTGTATGTGGCGCTGGTGCTGACTAAACTTGGGTTTGTGGCTGGATAGACCACCTTCACTTGATATCGTCGCCGCAGATGTAAACTCAAAAACATCGATATTCTAGCAGACCTCAAGATAGTGATCGGTATCTTTCAATCACATACACAGAAAATTACAGTTATAATGATGAAGTCCAGAATTTTATCGAGGTTTGGCAAATTTAAATTTATAACTTACAAAGCAAAAAAAGAGAAGGAGAAGGTCAAAAAAGAAAACGGATGAATTTTATATTAGTGTATACTAGGAAATCAATGCTAAGTGATAAGAAATCTTCCAAACACCAAGTTAATACGAGCACTTACCAAAGGAAAAGAAAATGACATATAAAGTTAGTGAAAACAACCAAAAGAACTATTCCTCACTCCTCGTACGATGGTGGGGCATCCGGAGTAAACGAACCTGCGTTTTCTCTATTCTCCACACCTTCCTCATACCTCGGCGGCGACGGTCCTCGAAATTCATACCTTGGAGGCGGAAACGTTGGTTGCTCCCGTACCCAAGCTGGGGGCGTATGCGTACGTTCCTGAACAGGAACAGTTAGCATCCTTCTACCTCGAATCTCAGCGACCCTTCTCTCCCTAATCTCTAATTGTTCACGGCTTCTGTCTCTCGCAGCTGCTGCCGCTTCTCGAGCAGCCTCAAGATCATCAAGATTCATTGCAAGTACTTCTTGGCGGATTTGACGTTCTCGTTCGATTTCTCGGCGAAGAGTTCTGAGACTTTCGCCGGTTAATCGCCGACGCTCACCCCAATACTCGCCTCCTTGGCCGGTTTCTGCAGCGATAATCTCTGTACGTTCTTCTTGACGGATTTGAGGTTCTCCGAGTTCTCCGAGTTCTTGGTGGGCCATCATGATTCGTTGGTCTACAGCTTCTATCTCATTGAGAAGAGAAATTTGTTGGTTCAGCTGGAGATCATAAAGATCTACTGGCTGGACTCCAAGGTCGGGGTTTTCTGTACGAGGGTCTCTGCCCCTGCGACTAGAGTAACTTGTTCGTCTATTTCCTCTAAATGGAGTAGACATTCTGGAATGGTATGAATGGTATGAATGAGATAATACTTAAAGTGTTTATTTCTACTTATGAATATTACTCAATTATTGGTTGAATTGAGGAAGGTACTTTCATACATTCATTGCCGTGGTTTTATATACATTTTTCCTGAACTGTGCACAAATTGTTCCAAGAGAAACAAGAGTAAAACGTCTTCCTTGCCATTGAGTGTTTTCTTCAAGCAAAATGACTTTCTTTGTACATCTTTCAAGGTCAACAATGGGTTTTGTTTTCGGGAAACAAAGCAAATGAACATTTAGAGGAACCTCGCCGTTATGAACAAAGACCTTGCAATATCCGCCTTTGATCTTAGTTTCTTAGTTCGAAATTGGATAAAGAGACATGAAAAAGTCTAGAGCAGTCAAGCGGCCAGAGATTTGAGGATAGAATGGATTGGCGACGGTACTGTTTTGGAATATAAAATTGCGTGGCTAATCATTGAGTTGGCTGATATTGGTGGCAATCTTTATGCCCATAGATATCTCGTTTTAATATTAATGCATTTGTGTAGTAATAAATAAACAAAGAATTTCATAAATTTGATTTACCGAATTGGAACTGAAAAATCAATTCTTTATTTTTAAACTCTATTTGTATTGGTAGATTCGGCGGAGGTTGAACATCAAAACTTATGGGCATAACGGATAGTTAGTTTATGAAAGAGTTCTAAAATTGGAGAGGAGAGAAAAGAATATGAGATGATGATGGTAAGAAAAGAAGTCTCGGGTGAAATTGAAAGATTTTCAGCCTGGTCTCAAATTTAACCCGGCTCGCAAAAGACTGCAGAACTTTATCAGTTTCCAAAATATCAATCTACAACTTCTCAAACACACAGCACAACTTCTCGTTCAAGTTATATCCTTCCTTCAATTGAAGATGTCTTCAACTACTCATTTGACTTGTACCAAATATTCTCAAAAACATTCTCAACAATCATATGATGACCTGCCGTAACCATTTATAGCATACTGGTGTTACACATCGCATTCTTTCTCAAAACTTGGGAAGCCGATACTCCATACTTCCGCCCAAACTTATCTAGATTCTTATTCTCTTCGAATTTACCTATAACATCATCTACTCGACTTCCTGTTTTATGTTTTATGTTTCCGCCACGATCTACATTTTGGCCCATATTAAAACATGCTACTGTACAATTTACTACAAATCGGCTAGAGGGAAAGAGGGGTAGAAGATATTTCAACCAAAGAAGCAGAGGCTTGACAACAAGGCAAGGCAAGACATACATGGCAGAGTAAGTACAAAGAGTCACTGGTAGAAAAGAAATACGCTGGCATACTAGTTGAAACTTTCAAGGTTTGATAATTTGACAAATAATCCATTGTCTTCAATAGTAATAATAGGTCTTCACTATTCACGGCTAATATTCACAATCATAGGCATAAAGCTGCTATCATAAAAAAAATACAAATTTAAATTGCACTTACCCAAGGAGGAAACAAGAGCAAGGAAAAACAATATCAAGGAAAGAGACCAAGGAAAAGGACCAAGGAAAATAATCAAGGAAACAGGACCAAGAAAAAAGAATCAAGGCAAATAAGACCAAGGAAAATACTCACAAGAACCGGAAATTAGAGATCATCGCATGCAATCACCACAGCAATCTCCATGGAAATCACCGCAGCAGCAATCACAGCCTGACCTCGTGTTTCTTACATCACAATTCCCCATCCGCCTCAGTGGAGATGGACGGAAGGCAAGGGGTCTTGCGATATCCACAACATCCACACGTCGATTTGGATCATATCTTGTCCTCCCACTCAACTGCCGTGCAGGACCGATGTCTCGAGCTGGGGCCCCAGAACGTTCTCGTCGAAAACGTTCTTGATCTTCTGCCCCTTCTTCGAGAATGGTGATGTCGGCACGAACTCGGGTAACCCTGGAATTGGTTTGAGGGTCCCAGGTGCGTGTGCGGTCTACGACGGCGGTTACCCGAGTGCGAGAAGAAGTTGGTTCTTCGCCGCGGAAGTTACTACGGGAAGCCAGATCACTCATTCCAGGTGACTCACTGCGGAAAGAACTGCGAGATGCCAGATCACTCATTCCAGGTGCTTCCCTTCGGAAAGTACTGCGAGATGCCAGATCACTCATTCCAGGTGCTTCCCTTCGGAAAGTACTACGGGATGCCAGATCACTCATTCCAGGTGCTTCCCTTCGGAAAGTACTACGGGATGCCAGATCACTCATTCCAGGTTGCTCTCTACGGAAAGTACTACGGGAAGCCAAATCACTCATTCCAGGTTCTTCTCTGCGGAAAGAACTGCGAGAAGCCAGATCACTCATTCCAGGTTCCTCCCTGCGGAAAGAACTACGGAGAACTAACTCTCCAGTTCTAGGTTCTGAATCTGAATTTATGGATTGGCTGGCTACCCAGTCTGCTACGCGTCGTGGAGGTGGAGAACGAGATCGCTCGATGCTTCGAACGGGAATATCCCTATCCCGTGCCTCCGGTCTCATACGTTGTCGAGGTGGAGATGGAGATCTTTGGGACCGCACCTCTTGTCTTGCACGTCGTGGAGGTGGAGAAGGAGATCTTGCGATGCTAGATCTTGCGATACTTTGGTTTGGAATATATCTACTTCGCGCATCCTCGCGATCTGAGGAATACTCCTCGAACTCGAAGTCATCACCTGCTGGGACATCATATCTACGAGATTGATTTGTGCGACGGTCTGGGGAAACTTCCTCGACCACGTACCCTCTTCTTGATGGGGCATCATATCCACGACGACTACCTGCATAAGAAGTTTCACGACCTCCCAAGGGCCTGCCTCGGGATGACGAACCATACTGTCCTTGATATCTAGACATGATGATTTACTATGAAGTATTTACTTGTCTGTTTTAAGATTTGGATTGTGATGATTTGAGTTGTTTGTGTGGTAATGGTGGTGTGTTTGATTTAAAATAAATTTCCTTGATCTGGGTAGGCATGGAGACATTTATACCCAGTCTCATGAACACATAATGGGCCTGTTTTCAAATTAAACAAGGCATAGACAATGGCAGGACAATGAAGGAATTTTCTGTTCTACGAATAAAGGATTTCTGACACAATGAAACATGATTGAAATTATAATTAGAGATATTTGTTGGAAGTGAAATATATCAACGGCGATATTATTTTGGGGGATCCATTTTTAAAAAAAAATGTAAAGTGAAAAATCAACCAGAATTTTCTCTGGAATAAAAAGTCATTTTACTTCTTCTATAGAACAAGAAAATTTTAATCTCACCTTGCAAAATAACTTTCCAAACTATACAACTTTCAAACTTCAATTCGATATCAATACTTTCTCTTTCAAATTTCAAGTCGATAAAAACACTTTCTCAACTATTCAAGTACGAAATAATCTTTCATATGATTATTTCAGAATTTATATAGTCTTTTTCTCGACTTAAAAACTACCATCTTTCAAATTCCCCACCACCTCTGCACATTTTCTGACATCTCTCTTTTTCCCCCCAATATTCGCATTACCATCTCCTCCAAGTTGGTCACCATTAAATTGAATGACTTTCGGCACCTTTTTCCATTGATTTACTTCTGTAAATCTTGGACGTGATTACTGGATAGTAACACACTTCTTTCTTCAAACAAACCAAACCAAAACAAAATGAGTTTCTTCATGGAATTCGAATGTTCGGGTTCCAAAACTCCAATTGATGATATGTATCACATTTGGAGAATATACAACAAATGGACAGGTTACCCTACACATCCTGGAGGATTTGTATATGAAATACAATACTGGGAAAATGACCCTACCACTGGTACAAACCTTCATTACTTTGTACCTGCTATAGATATGGAGAATAATTATAGGGCACAAATGAAAAGATGGCGGGAATCACATCTATTTACTTGGAATTTCTACTATGGTAAGAAAAACGAATGGAAAGGGGAGGAGACAGCCCTAACAGATAGAAGAACTATTCGTGAGGTAATTCGAGACTCTGAATCTGAGGACGAGGATGATGAAGATGAGTTTGCAAATTCCCAATCAGCATTTGGGTCATATTCAACTCCGAAACGTCGACCTGAAGAATCACCAGAAAGAATGATGGAAACTCGCAGTAGAAAGAAGAGAAGGAGTAGTGTGCAATTTGCCGAGAGTTCTCCAGATGTACTTGATAGTCCAACTAACGTTGATTCAGATATGTTACCACCACCAATACCACCTTCAAGGTCTACCAGGGCAAATACTAGATCAACTCGTTCATCAAGAATTGCTACGAGGTCTACATCCTCCTCACTTCCAGAACCAACGGTATCATTAACCAGTGTTAATACCGAAGGTTCTGATATTGAAATGGGAGATAATGATAATTCGGAAGGATTATCTGAAGTAGCAAGAGGAAAGCAACCTCGAAGAAGAGGATCCGATACCACCATGACGGGTAATGATTCAAGAGAAAATTCTCCCATTCAAGCAGAGCGTCCTCTACAAGGTGGCCGTATTCTTCGTTCCGGTGTCAATCTTTACGAGGATGTCGATACAGATGAAGAGCAATTTGTGGGGAGATCACGAAGACGATCTAAACCCAATCCAATAATAGATTCCGACTCAGAGGATGAAGATGAGATAGGTTCAGCTAGAATTACGGAAGATATGATGGGTGCTTCTCGTATGAGATCCGATCAATTACTTAACATCGCATTGGAAGCCCAAGTGGATTTAGATGGTAATGCAGCAAGTACAGATGAGAATGAAGACGAGGTAATGCAGGATGTTGGTCAAGAAGTGGTAGTACCAGTCCCTGGATCTCTACTTGAACATTACGCCAAGAAATTGGTTGATGCCCATTCTGATTCAATCAGTGCTCTAGTGAGTGAGGCTTTAAATATCAAAGGTTTACCGTGTGATGTTTGGGTAGCAAATAGGAAGAAGAGTGAAGAGTTTGATCGTTTTTTTAATGCCTTGCTTTACATGACTTTAACTATTGATCATGATATCCTTGAACATGTGGTAAAAGGAGATTTGCCTCTAGCATTTCTTAATAAATTGTCGTTACAATCGAAGCTCCGAAAGTTGAATTCTGGCGATACCAAGGTCAAGAGACCTTTTATCTATATTCATTATTTTACCAATAAAGCTACTGGTCTTTCCCCAACACCAAATCAAATCATGAGTATGTTGGATGAAGTAAACATTTACGCTCGGGGGTGTGGAAAAAATGGTGATCGAGAATCCCACAGCCTTGCTTTTAAGATTGATAATGTCATGTCTATAAATTCCCAGCGTCCAACGTCAGAACGTAGATACATAGAGAAAGAAAATCGTTTAGGGATGGTGAAAAATTGGGCTGCTATTACTAAACAGCGTATGGAATATGAAATCTCTCAAGGAAGAGGTGATATTCCATTGGAACGGCCTATCTCTGAGGTAGGCTATGCTGGCGATCTTTCAAGATTGGCGGCCCATCGCAAGCATCGAAGTTCTAATTACCTCATGAATTTAATGGAAGCCATATCCAAAAAGAATTCCAATGAAAGTTCAAGGTTTATAAATCAACAATTTGTTATTTTCAATATCGTTGAAGCTTACGATGCATCATTTGGAGAGATTTTATGCTCAAGATTTGCACAAGCGTACATTTCTCATGGTGGTGGATTTTCCCATGAAGCTGCTGGAAGGAGTGTTAACAGTGCTAGGGTAGTTCCAGACCAGTATTATACAGAAGTAAGAGCTGACCTCATGAGCAATAATGAATTCCGGAGGAGAGTGAAAAAGGAACTCAAGAGATTGAATGATAAAAGTCTCATTTATAATAACATTATGAATACTGCTGAAACACAGGATAATCTTTTGGAAGATATGAAGAAACTCGAAAAGAAATTCAATGATAATATTCTTGAATTGATGGAGGTTAGAGGGGCTAAAACATTGATACTGAAACAAATTATTCAGAAGGCTCAACCTCTTATGGATATCAAGAATTTAAGTGAAGAATTAAATGGGTTGGATTTAGGTATAAAAGACCGGGAAAAAAATACAGAGCTAGGAGATGTAACCTTTGAAGAATAATTCATTTCCCCTCATTCTATTTGTTCACTCTTACTAATAATACGATAGGTTGAATGAAGACTTGGTGGAATTACATAACACTAGATTCTACTATAAATTTAGGGAGGATTTGATTAATCTTCCTTCTTCAAACTTCCATGTTCGGGAATAGATGCTTGGCGCTCACAGGGATTTCTCTACGGCGAGATGAGAGAAGGATTTTGAGGAATTAATGCGATGGAAAGAAAGGCTAGGGCTGAAAGTTGGAATGAGATAAGGATAAACTTGGAACTTTGGATGGAATTGGAAGTTTGGACGAGATATGATGAGATGGATGAGATGGATGAGATGGATGAGATGGATGAGATGGATGAGATGGATGAGATGGATGAATAAATTTGAAAGTTTGGATGAGCTTGGAAGGATAGATGAATTAGATGAGTGCGACGGATTTGAGAAGGAAGAAGGGATGAGATTGAAAGCTTGGATGGGATGAGAAGAATGGATAAAATCAATTTCCAGATGATAATAGAAAAATATATGACTACCGCAATTCTATGTGTTTTCCCCGTTGATAGTGTGCCTTCCACCATGCTCATGAAACATTGATTCTCGAATACCCCACTCAATGACCAGAAGCATGCAAGGTATTAAAGGCATCCTTATCTAATTGTTCCAGTCGCCCAAAAGAATCTTCTTCTTAGATGGTATTTTACAATTCCTACTGCCACATTTATAGTTACCACTCCTACCTACTAGGTACTTAGCAATGACATAAACAAGTAAATTAAAGATAGGGTATTTCCGGTACGATAACTTCGGTATGGTTTAGTGAATGAATGATATCACTAATTTTCCCGTTTCTTATGACCAATTTTAGAATCATTCACCAGATTCACTATACCAAAAACATATCCTTTGACCCCACCCTAACCGTACCATCATAAAACTCCAACGTCAACGCCGCTAAAAAAACAAGGTATCCCCTTAACTGCCATCTTAACCCTTGACCGCCTAAAATCGCCTAATTTTCCTTAATGCAAATTGAATTTTTCATTTAATTTGGTGATAAATAGTATATCATTCTCATTTCTTAAAAATGAGGTTATAAAATTTGATAATTTTTTTAAATATAATCATTTATATACTAATCCATCATTTGCACTAACTACTTTATAAAAAAACCTTTTCAAATTCATATAGATTTAACATTAGTAGATAGAATGAGGTAAAGGGAGCTGATCTAAGTTTTTATAACGCAAAATGATCCTTAACTTGTTAGGCTGCTAGGATATAAAGAAGTGGTATTCTTTAATTTATAAAATCAATTTCAATCAATTCTAACATTGTTCTGATTTTTAATAAGAGTTAAAAGTTGTATATTTATATTTTAGAATCGCATATTTTGTTGTTTTTTTAACATTGAGCACGGACCACAATCTCACGTTAACGGCAGTTAAGGGGATACTCCGCCTCCCATTAACCCAAAAAATTCAAAGACTCTCATATTTTTTCTGTAAATGCGTTTTCTGGTCCGCCACTAATTTTTATTGTTCTTTTTTTTTCATTATACATAATATTGTTTTTCTCTTTTTTTTATAAAATTTCAATGTCAACGCCGCCAAAAAATAAGGTATACTCCGCCTTCCATTAACCCAAAAAAATTCAAAGACTCTCATATCCTTTCTGTAAACGCGTTTTCCGGTCCGCCACTAACTTTCATTGTTCCTCTTTCTTCATCACACACAATATTGTTTTCCTCTTCTTTTTATAAAACTTCAATGTCAACGCCGCCAAAAAATAAGGTATACTCCGCCTTCCATTAACCCAAAAAAATTCAAAGATTCTCATATCCTTCCTGCAAATGCGCTTTCCGGTCCGCCATTAATTTTTATTGTTTCTCTTTTTTTATTACACACAATATTGTTTTCCTCTTCTCTTTATAAAATTTTAATGTCAACGCCGCCAAAAAACAAGGTATACTCCCCCTCATATTAACCCAAAAATTCAAAGACTCCCATGTCCTTCCTGCAAACGCCCTTTCCGGAACTTCCCAAGATCTACCTAGGTCTCGAATGATTGTTCAGAACCTCGAGGACGGTGGTTGCTGCCTGTAGCTTTTTGCCGTCATCCTCCATTCTCTTGAATAAGAACTTTCCTTGGATCTGGAATCCCAGCATATTCACACTTTTCTCCTTTGATGTGGCTTTCGCCCCCATATCGTAGATCGAAAGCGCGAACTTGGCGTTTGTCCTCCGCTAACTTTCATTGTTCCTCTTCTCCATCAAACACAATACTATTTTCCTCTTCTCCCCTTCCTGGATAAAAGAATGATATAACTTTTAATCTTCCATCCGGTTGAAATACTATATTCCATTCCAGAAGTGAAGAGATTCCAGTAAGCTGTACCATGGTTGTTTTTTCCTGTATTAGTAAATGTTTTCTCATTCGTCTCCTCTTCCCCGCTCCATAACATTATCTAGTCATGTTCGAACATCTGCCACTTTTTTCTTGTGAATGTTCATCTAAAGTATATGGTTTCGTTTGAAGACTTTTAGGTATCCTCCTTCTTCTATTCTCCAATTTTTTTTGGAAAAATAAATTCCTGTTATTGATCTTATAATTTTCTATTCATCCGAAATACATAATATTGTTTGAAGATTATTCTCCCAGGTTATTCTCGGATAATTCTCCCCTCTCTCCATTTCCTTTTCCCATGTTCATCTGAAGTATCGGTTTCTGTCCGAAAACATTTTCCCAATGTTATCTGAAGTATCAAAGTTCTACTTGGAAATCTTTTTCTTTCCCGCATCCAATACTCATCTGAAGTATACAGATGTTTTTCGGAACTTGTATTCTCCCGTGTTCATTTGAAGTACGGAATTTTGTTACCGGTACATTCTTTCCTCGTCTCTCATGTTCATTTGGAGCACGGAATTCTATTGGGATGTTGGTTATTCGTATTTCTTTTGTTCATTTAAAGTATTAAGTTCTTTTCTAGACATTGGTTCTTCTTTTGTTACTCTTGTTCATTTGAAGTACCGAGTTCTGTTTGAATGTTGGTTGTTCTTTCGTTTCCCTTGTTCATCTGAAGTACAGAGTTCTGTTTGAACGTTGGTTACTATCGTCTCATAGATTTATTTGAAGTACAGAGTTCATTAGTATCCCGTCTCAAAGATTCATCTGAAGTACAGAGTTCATTACTATTTCATCTCCCTTAGTCATCTGAAGTATGTAGTTTTGTTTGAACAATGGGTACTCTTTCATCTACTTTCCCCCTGTATACATTGGAAGTACCCAACATCGACTCTTCCCTTTCCCCATGTTCATTTGGAGCACAGAGTTCTGTTTGGACACGAATATTCCCTTTCCTCATGTTCATCTGAAGAACAGAGTTTTTGGGTTTGCGACTGAGAAAATAGTTACAAGAGTTGATATATATACTCAAGATTTTCGATTCGATTTCGAGCAATAGCCAATCATTCTCGTCTGAACGATTTCAGAATTCGATTCGATTTCGAGTAATAGCCAGTCATTCTCGTCTGAATTGTTCCAGACTTCATATTCGATTCGATTTCGAGCAATAGCCAGTCGTTTTCTGTCGACTGGTACGAGACTCTATCGATCTCGAGCAATAGCCAGTCATTTTCCGTCGACTGGTTCCAGACTCCATCGATTTCGAGCAATAGCCAGTCATTTTCCGTCGACTGGTTCCAGACTCCATCAATTTCGAGCAATAGCCAGTCATTTTCCGTCAACGGTTCCAGAGTTCATTCGTGGTTGGAGTTCCTTTTATATTCCATTGATGTCTTATTTTCATCCGATATATCACCAGAAACTTCAAATTCACTTTCTCACAAAATATCAAGATCGGCTAATAATTTTCCGCCAAACATTTCCAAATTTTCATGTTCGATTCAATTTCGAGCAATAGCCAGTCGTTTTCCCTCACTGGTTCCAAACTCCATGTTCGATTCAATTTCGAGTAATAGCCAGTCATTTTCCATCAATGTTTCCAAGACTTCGTGGTTTGGATTCCTTTTATATTCGATTAGTGTGTTAATTTTCGTGATACATTACCAAGATTTCAAATTCACTTCCTCACGGCATATCAAGGTACTTGATTGGATTTCAACTAATAGTTAATCATTTTCGATTGAAGGAAGGTTTCAAGTATTACCCAATCATTCTCCATTCAAGGATTTCAACCATCGTGGCTTAGATTGTTTTGCTCTTCGACCAGTGTCCTGTGGTTGCTGTTGCTTTCAAATTGCTGTAGAATTACCAATAAATAGATAAATTACCGTATGAGATATTCTAGGTATAAAGAAACTTATCAAGATTGATTTCAAATGATAGTGAATTTAAAATTAAAACTACCTAAATATCAAAGGTTTACCGTGTGATGTTTGGGTAGCAAATAGGAAGAAGAGTGAAGAGTTTGATCGTTTTTTTAATGCCTTGCTTTACATGACTTTAACTATTGATCATGATATCCTTGAACATGTGGTAAAAGGAGATTTGCCTCTAGCATTTCTTAATAAATTGTCGTTAAAATCGAA
>JWJB01000371.1:0-15015 GCA_000812895.1 Rutstroemia sydowiana | reverse complement strand
ATGGGATAGGATAGGATGGGATGGGATGAGAGTGCATGGGATGAATGATGGGCGAGGAAAGCACTTGACGTTGGGCTACCTACCGCCATCGATTTCTCTAGAAATATCAACCCTCTTACTTTCATGCTTCAGAAGTCTTCTTCATCCACGTGAAAAATGGCCGAACCCTCCTCAGTCTCAGCACGAACACCAAGGATTCAAAACGAAAGGAAAGACAATGAGATACTGTGAGCCATCGATGGTTATATATAACGGCTCAAACATACTCACCCAAGAAAGACAATCTAGTCCAACCGATTTTGAAGTTTTTATTTTTCGGCTTTTTAGGTACTTAAATTGGGAAGAAGTTTGGGTGATCATATACTTTGATAGATATCAAGAGGTATTTATTAATGATATGAAATATTTTAATTATTAGTATATTTGCTTGTATTCTTTGTTCCCGCAGCTGACATCTCTATAACTTAACTAGATACCAACCCAAATATCACGATCGTTCCGAAACAATACCATTATCTAAAAAGTCTAAAAAGGACGTTCTGAGATTAGAGCATGTAGTTGTAGCGAGATTTATACAGACGTTACTCGTACCACTTGATGAGAAGGCTTCGGCACAGGACAATAAGTGACTTGTTCAATGAAAAAATCGAAATGCCTACGTCAGAAGTAATGTAGTAGATTTCCGTAGAGGGACAGAAGGGGAATCATTACTCACTTCGAGCAGATAATATGATTGGCAGTGTGTTTGAGGGAGTACAGCAAGATAAAAAATATCTCTCTGCAGTAATGGCTATTGTCCGTGCTGCTTATAGATGTGTACATCTTGGAGCACTTAGTGTTTTTTTCCTAAGTTAGGTAGAGTGTTTTTTATGGAAAGTAAACATACCAAGATAAAGAAGTCGAACATGGCAAGTAGGTAATATAGTTTTTATGCATAAAGATAGGATTAGCGATCTAAGACAATAAACTAGCTAGCTAAATACCTCACCTTCAAGTCACCATCCACCATCAACCATCTTGTGACAAGAAGAAGAAAACAAACTATACTCCACTCAACTCACTTAATACACTCTTTTCTCTGGTTTCCCCGTCGGGTTCATAGATATTTGGATTATTCTCATCAAGCTTGATTGGATATCCATCTCAAGATACCTTGCCTTGCTCTAATACTTGGGTATGTATCGAGATATTCTAACCTAAACATTCTGGGGTCCCATGAGTTTGTCGACATTAATTTGTGGAAACTGTATGACACCCATCTCTGGACCAATCACTGCTGAATCTTGATCTTATATCACCAAAAAGAAGAAAGACATACCATACACAAATGAGAGCGCCTGGTGGAGAGCCTACCAGATAAATCATTACTATATTATCATTGAAGTGTAGGTTGTTGGTATGAATTGTATTGTATTATTTTCAGACCAGTTAAGTTAAGCTGATACCTAAAATGTTGTTTTCTTGCCCTTACTCTCTACAATACCACCAGTCAATCTTGGTGCGTATGACTGTCTGTACTCGACTTTCTTGATGGGTAATACTCTACTTTCCACGACCTTTTCTGGTCTAGAAGTCTCCTCTGCTGCGTCGCCACTTGCTCTGTTCTTCGTGCCGTCCTTTCCATATCGTTTCTTATATCGAATCTGATCATCTTCCGCAAACTCTACACGGAGTGGGCGACCTTGTATCCTGTTGACCCAGACCTTTCTCTTCATTGTCTTTTTGGCTCTCTTTGGCTTTGCCTCCTCGCCCTCACTATCATCTTTCGATTCTGCATCACTGTCATCGGAATCGGAATCGGAATCAGAATCATCAGAACCCGACTCATCTGGAACGTCCTCGTCAACATAAAGATATCCCTTAACGGCATTCTTTCCGGCCTCAACATCCTCAAATCTAATCCATGCATAACCTTTGCATTTTCCTGAATCCTCAAATGTCGCAACATGAACGTGCTCAATAGCTCCACATGGCGCAAAATTTTCCATGATACTCTCTTTCGTAGCATCGAATCGTAGATTTCCAACAAAGACTTTTTTGCTGGGTGGCTTTCCATCAATTCGTGCCTCCTCCTTTGCTGGCCGCCCTTCAAAAGATTTACTATCCTTAATGAGCAATCGTCGTCCTGAGAGCAACTGCTCTGATAACTCGACCGCGATCTTGACTTGTTCCTCCGACTGGAAATCTACATAAGCAAAACCTTTGTTATGAACGGGCTTGCCAAATTTCTTCTCCACCTTGTTCGCCGGCTTGTTATCGTTAGGCCCAGGCATATGCACGCGCGTGATACTCTCCTCGGTGAGATCTGACAGTTCAACGAGCCATTTGCATAACTCTATCTTCGATACACTCCATGGCATATTACCAATCCAAACTCCATGGCCAGATCGCTTTTCTACTTCTTTCTTTGCTTCGGGTTCTGGGGTAGTTTCTGCTCCGGACTTAGAAGGCGGTAAAGGCTTGCCTTTCTTAAGGCGACGAAGTGCTTTTTTCGAGGGAGGCTCAGGTAATGTGATATCTACTTCGATTTCGTCGACTGATGACTTTCTCTTCTTGGAAGGTGGTGCCTCAGTTGATTCATCCTCTTCATTGTCTCTCTTCTCGCTTTCAATTTCATCATCTGCTTCTGCTTCCACTTCCACTTCCACTTCCACTTCCACTTCAACCTCGGCTGCCTCTTCTACAACATCTCTCGTTCGTTTTTCCTTTTTGGAGCTCTTTTTCTTCGACTTGGGAGGTGTTACAACGTCGGGCATTTCAGAATCGGAAATAGTTGATGAATTAACCACTGTTTGCTCGGATATAGCATTGGCTTTTCTTTTTTTGCTATCCTTATCCTTAGGAATCTTCATCGTGTTTGATTCTGCAATGAATGGCATGATATTGTGGAGGGAGGTGGTTGTGGGTAGTTTGAGGATATACCAGTAGAAATAAATTTCAATTCAAAATTTCTTATCGGAGAAACCTTTCACCGCCTTGGCCAGTAATAGAATACTGCCACTGCCACTGCCTCTGCCTCTGCCTCTTACCATTTCCTATATTATTTCTAACTGTAGCTGTAGTATCGCAAAATCGCGTATCGTACCTAAAAGCGTGCAGGCGCGCAATTTGTAAATTTGTACCAAGGTCAAGGTTGGTCAAGGTTCAAAACTTGACCTTCAAATTCTCTTGCCTTGTACAACAATCATTCATTACTTCTTTTTACCATCTACTCTTTTTAATAAATTTCCAATCTTCAATCCCTTCTTTTCCCTCAATTAAATTTGCGATTGCGCACTTCAAAATCAATCATGGACAGTATTGATGGAGAAAGTAACAGTACTGCTTTAGAGTATCAAGAAGAACTCCTGCAGAGTCACTCTAATGTACCGAAGCAGCCTTACAGATCTTTTAAGTAAGTTGTTTCTTATTGTTATGCTAGCTATAATCGACATACTTTGTACCTGCTTTGAAGGACATCGAGTACTTAAGCTTATTGATGGTCTTGTTTGTACAAGTCTTTGAACTGTTATCAGTCCAACGAATTGCGATTCCAACACTGTAGCTCTTGCAGCAGCAACCTATTATCATTGCTAACATGAGCGCAACTAGAAAAAAGTATCGCAAGATGCGAATCAGATTCGATGAGTTGATGCGACGAAGTAATGACTTGTTCTTGGATGAGCAGATGGCAGATGAGACTACGAAGAGGCTGGCGCAAGAGAACGAGTTAGTAGTATCCGCCTTTAATAAAAACTTTATAACCTATACTAATTTGACACAGTCGAATACTGGATTTACTTCTCGATGTCAATAATTCCGCACAAATACCAGTCGATAAACGAATCGATTTAAGTGTTGGAACACCTGCTCTCGCCGATGTCCCAGCTCTAATATCAACGGAAGATCTTGCGAAAGCCGCCGAGAATACCAGTCCTGCAGGGCAAGCAGTATACAAAGAGATATGTGATTTACTCAAGGAGAAAGAATCCCAAGCCACAAAACCGTCAAAATCACTTGCGCAACTCATGTCCACCATTCCACATAATACCTCGAAGAACGCGCAACTCTCAGATGATCTCCTAGAATCCTTCGAACCACTAGAGGGTAAAACATCACCGATCGCCTACCTCTCCCTCGACCAAATTGATGAATACCTCTACGGGATCGACGCCATAACTGGTGTGGCGCCCGCTCAGAGAAGCGTAATTTTCCCCAACACGGCCCAAGACCTCGCCCTCAAGAACCCATACAGTGTCCTCAACTGGCTCCGGGAACACGAACCTAAGATTTTTCTACAAGACGGTGATGGTGATGGTACACAAAAGGGCAACAGCAAGCCTGGCGCTCTCCGTGGAGCAGGTAAACGCGCCGTCATACCCACCCCCATCCAGCTTGAATCGCTCGAGATTGTGGAAGAGGATGGACTTGGCTATGATGCCAGTTCGGGAGGTCCTTCCTCTATAAAAGGTAAGCGCAAACGTGACGAAGGTGATGATGGCGGCTATACTCCTAAATCGGGTAATCCAATCAACAAGGTCAAACGGTCGAGACCATCGAAAAGAAAGTCGGATTCGGGAGAAACGCCTTCTTCTACAAGCTCCAGGAAAGGAAAAGGAAAGGCTAGAAATTCATCACCTAGTCCCTCGGGCCCAGCTCCACATCCTTTCGGTCCAATATCATAAGAGCTTAGGCATCTAGGAGATATTTGTATTGATAGTTGAGAAATAAAATTGCGGGTGATGGGCTGGGTCTGTTAGGTAGGGGTGGGTGGAGGGAGGAATGGGTTCTCGCAAAATGATATTGGCGTTTATAGGACGGCTACGGATACGGATTGAGATGTTTGATATGAGATCTCTGGCTTGGTTTAGCTTGGGTGGCTCACAAATCTATTGAGGCAGGTTGAGGGAGGGAGAGCATGGGGGGTGATAAAGTTGAAGGTGTGTGTTAGCAATAATACCATATCACATTGCAGCGTTGTACGATATAGACTGGCTTAATTTTCTTACTTGGATTACCGCCGGGTGAGGAATTTAATGGAAATCATGGACTCGAAACCCTATTGAGGCTCCACTTTGCTTGTCTTGCGGTTGGTGCTTGGAAATGTGAAATGTGGCGTGTTGTTCAAAATGATTTCCAACAATATCATCCAGTGAAGGATTTTGGGCAATTCGGAGACTCGTCAGGTGTCAAAGAATCCGGAAATGGGGCTGTCCTTGAGCATTATACTCTCCTTCATGATTTCACAGGTGTGCCTACTTACTAGTATCTGGGATAGTAGTATTTGAACACCAGCCTAGACTTTCGCCTGGTTTGACCGTTTGATTAACTAGTGCTTTCATATTGTTCTCGTCCCATTTGATGAATGTGCGAAAAGAAGCTCTACAATATAAAGAGTTGATTGTTCAAGTCCAATTCAACAAATAAGATTTATAAATTTCAATGTTTAACATCTACTTAGTATTTCAAATGTTTTAAAAGCAAACTTCAAACGACAAGTATTTCATTCGTTCGAATCGAATTCAATTAATAGGATTGTCAAATTTCAATGTTTACTTGTAATTGCCATTTGATGATTTAAGATAAAGTCTACTGAGGAAGTGTGGAGATTTCATGTATTCAATAATTGACAATGAAGACTAGTGCTTCCAGATCATGTTGTAATATTAAGATTTCATATTTTCGAGCATGGGCAACAAAATCTATTTCTTACTAGACCGCTCGATCTATAGTCGTAGTCCTTTAGCTGAGGAGTTTGAGGTGTTAAGGTGGAAGGTTATTGATTCTTGCTGTCTAGGTTGTGGAATTGATACATTGTATTACCACGGGAGAGGAGATTAATTAATGTGTGGAGGGAAAATGCAATGAATTGGATTCAGTATGAAATGATGCGAATTCAAAGTATAATTCCATCCCATCCCATACCCAGATCCACTCTCTGCTATTAAATTTTTGCAGTCAATCAATGTCACTTCTTTCATCAATTCATCCAGTTTTGCAGTCTACATTCAATTCCATGCACACAACACATACATTCTTACTGCACACGATGAGTGTTCCGTAGTTAGATGGAAGTTATTATATTGTTTTGCATCATCATCTGTTTCAACAAGAAACAAAGCAGCCCCATCTCAATCTCATGAGAACAACCACATTCCAAATGACACCCATTATTGGCAAAGCTGGTATTGCTACGTGTTGAGAAATCCTCCCACAGATATACTCCTGTCCATATCCACCTTTTATCTGTGCCTTCCATGGTCCGAACCCGATTTCTATTATTTTCCTGCCCGTGTCGCCATGTGACTCCTTCCCAAAAATGTGTATTATATTCCAAAGAAACCTAGAGTGGCTGACGACGTTTACTCAGAAGGTGTGTGAAAGCAGTGTTGCTGAGTAATGATGTGCTGGCTGGAAGGAATGGCCAAGGCTATGGTAGTTCCAAGCTTGCATGGGGCTTTGATGAACCAACAGTGGATGACTTCCGTGGCTATACAAGTGTAAGACCTTCATTGAACCATCACTGGTATGAGTGATCGATGTAGAGTACCGAATGGTGTCGTGACCGAGCCGTTTCGTCGAGATGATTCGCCTCCAGCAGTATCTAGAGGTGGAATATATACCGCCCAACTCCCAAGAGTCTGTTCGAAGCCAAGCCACCCAAATGCAAAGTAAATATTACGCCATAACTCCATATAGAACTCATTTAGACATAAGATTTGCCGTCTTGGGGTGGCTTAGCCATGTATATATTGATCAAACTGCCCATACCGATGATGATAATAATGACACCGATCGCCATTGCGATTTCGACTTGACTCATTTTGACGATATGTTTTGTAGAGAAAAGGTGGAAGAATGCAGATGGATTGAGGGGTGAAAATGTGTAGATTGACAAGAACCGATTAGAGTGAGTAGGTAAAGAGTGGACGAGTCGGATTCGAGATGGATTTCGAAAACGCTCAATAAGAAGCAAATGAATGTATGGTAGTTGGAATAAATGAGTGACAGGTATTGATGTGAGAAGTAGAATATGGATTCTGACCGTTCATATAAATACTTTCTATCAACACAGAGTGCTGATCCCTAGCAGCGGGTCTGCATACCTCTCCTATTGAAAGGAGATTGCCTTTCCTACTGAGACTAGAGGTCGATATTCGGTAATCGTCTGGGGTTCATTTGCCTTCATACAGTAAAGTAAACTCGTACCTCGAATCTCGATTAGAGTATGGTCATTGGTTATGTCGGAAACCCCTCTTGGTGACCAGTGCCCCAGCAGAATTTTTCAGGGAACATTTTGTACATTGGACCCATTTTTATCCATCTATTTCGGAATAGCCTCAAATGGTAAATTTTTGTTACATTCAACAGCTTCTATTGGTTAATAACCCTACATTGGTTCGATCTACCAGTGGAGATTCTGATGCGCCAACCTACAGTAACTAGGAGGCATATTGTCCTGACATCTTCTATGCTATTGTGGGAAATAGACGGCCGTACGGGAGGCTGAGTCTAATCTATACTCAATGGTAAGGAGTCTAGTGATTGTCTATTCTAGGATCATAAATGAATACCCCAGCTGTCTAGTGATGAAATTCGAAGCATCTGTTATTTTCGGTCAATCAAGCTTTCTTGATAGGGCTCTGGCATCTAACGGGATCTTACCTGGCAGCGATAGAATGCCATTGAAGTCGTATACGATATGGAAAAGTCAATAATGGTAAGCTAGCACCAAAAGACCCCGGACTCGGAACAATTAGCACCGACCAAACCTCGTCTCCCTTATCCCTTAACTATCAAGAGACACGAGCCGTCTCCCTCAAGATACACGAATACACGACCCGTCTCCTCGTATTGACTCGGCTCTCTACTACCTTCTGCCATGTTTACCATGGTTGCATATAAATTACCATGCAAGCCGACTGTCAACAGGGCTGCCAACGGACGGAATAAAGCTTGGCGGTAAAGCGGTTTCCGCCGGAATGCAACGGTAATGGACGGTACGGAATTAAAAAAATTTAATTCCGCCAATAAACGGATGGTACGGAATGGATGATCGATATTCCGCGGAAGTTAACGGAATGAACATTTATTAAACGGTATACCATTTAATATTAATATTTGGCCTTATATTTAAGGTATTTATATAATATTAAGCATTTATGCCTCAAGTTTAAGGCATTTGACTGATGTAGAGTATTGATGCCTTAAGAATTAGGTGTTTTATAGCAAAAATGTGTTAATGCCTTAGGTATTTATAAAAAAAAATTATTTATGCCTTAGGCATTAGGTATTTACATAGTATAACCTTAGGCATTCATATAGTATATCCTCATTTTAAACCTTATTTTTTTTAAATGGTATACCGTTTATACCGCTAATACCGCTGGAATTAAATGGTAATACTTTTTTACTAAACGGTAACGGTACGGAATGAAAATAATTGATTCCATTTATAAATGGTACGGTACGGAATGCCTGAAACTTAGGCGGTTTCCGTCCGTTGGCAGCTCTGACTGTCAAGTAACATTACTGGTATTCAGGTTCATACTAAAGTTAGAGACTCTACTTTCCGACAGGTTGAATGTGCCACTGCAAGACTGAACCCTGGTAAAACAGCCACATAGACATCGCCGTTCAAATACAGTTAGACTCGCCAAAAAACGATGTTGCGGCCCCGGTAGAAAGTTGAACAGGGAGTTGGAGACGATGGATATTTGTGGAGCATTCATTTTAGGTTTTAAGGGGTCCGGCCTGGGCCGGGATTGATTGGGATGGGTCGTGCTTATGTAAAGTTCCAGAATCTTTATGGTTTTCCACTCTTTTGAGAACATGGAATCGTTTCCAGCAACAGAAGGGAAAGTGAAGTGTATGTCCAGGTTGGAAGCTCAGAAGCTCACTAGTGTTGATATTTGATATATATTTAGTACCCAAGTACTGTACTTCCATAAACAGTAAGTGGGAAGTATCAAATCGAGTACAGTGTAGTATGTCTTCGGCGATGCATATCTATTTGATACTGTCATGAGTAGAATATAACGGAATTAGCATTCTTAATCACAGTATCATTGAAAATGTATAAACCAACAATTGGCAGAATTCTTCACTAATCATCCCAGAATACCTTACTCATACTACTGCACTGGACAATACCACCACAATCTTATGGTCAGTATCTACAGGACTGTACTATGCAGTAAAGCAAGCCATTCTAGAAGCTTTTGAGATTTACAATACCGCTGTGGGTACGGATGTACCAATACTCTATCTTTGATCTTCATTCGATCTAATGTACGAAAATCTCAAGTCGCTACTCTCCGTGTGTGTGAGCTATACACGTTATTCCCATTAGCGTACCTAATGTCTTGATAAAATGATATTTCGAAGCATTGCTCCGCACAATGCAAAACGTGTTAAACATCAATAGCTTTGTAAAGGATTTATATAAATACTAGTCCTTTCCTGGCCAAAGAGGGGGTTCTATTTTGAGTATTAAGTGGATGGAATTCTAATTTACAGCTAGAATCATAGCTTCGGCGATATGAATCTGAACACGAAATTTGCTTCTAATTGTTCTTGTGGGGCATGGAATCAGATTCTAAGATTAGTGGCGGAACCATCAGTACTGGTACTGTACTAGATTTTATACAGATGTAGAAATGTCAGGTAGTTAAACAAAGTAATGTACTGTGCAAAACTGTCATTCATTCGAGCGGACTAGTAGACTGAGAAAGTAAATGCATAGTATAGGGGCGCTGCGTCCTCTCCAATCCGATAGCGAAAGCGTCTTATCAAACAACCTGATATGACCCCTAATCAGATTGCTGAACAACTAATCAATCACACAAGCTTTTTAAAGAGTATACACTACTGCAATTTAAGATTCTAATAACATGCTTAACGTCTATTGTAGCGCACTCGGACAAACAAGAATTACCTGCACGCGAACTGTTGAACGAGTACGACAAGTAAATAGAAAAGAAACGGGCCTAAAGAAACATAACAGATATTAACGAGAAACCGGCGAATCACAAAGGGCCGTATTTATCCGCTGCTGCTTGGCACGCAGATCATGCAGATATGGGGGTACATCAACCCCATGCTAGTGCCACTACTCCGTGCATAAAGGTAGCATTGTGGGGGGGGAAAATCGTTGAACCGAACGGAACCGAACCTTGGAAACATGGGCATGGGATCGGGAAAAGCGAAGAACATCAAATCTTATTCAAACCAAATTAGGGGTCCCACTTGATTCTACTTCAGCGAAGCAGGCCTGCTTCGTGATCAGATCAAGAATCAATTGTACTATATCGTACACAAGTCTCATTAGACGTTTTGGGCATTTCGTTTATTCCATTGGCTATATGCAGAGGATGTTAAGTCCAGGCATGCGCAAGCTGCGCCTGCGCATACACGGGTGGTTGATATTCAGAACATGTTATTACCGGCTAATATCCTGCTAAAGATTGTAGGGGTTCTAGTGTCTCATTGTACACAATAGAATGCCAATGATTGGAGGCGGGTAAATAATGTATGGTGCTCAAGATCTAAAATTAGGGGATAGAACATATAGCCTGCTTGATTTTGCCATCTGCGAATTGCGGCAATGTCTCATAGCCTGGTTGTAAAGCGGAGTTACGCAATATTGGAAGGGGGTTGCTTATTTGGTCTCCTCTCCTTCATGTATTCACAACTTCATGTCAATCTATCAAGTAAGTTTCTATTACTTTTCTTTTGCGCTGACTGGAAATTCTGAGAATCATAGAGACTCGCAGTGATAATATATGGTTATCTGCATTTTATTTCTGGTTTCTAACAGTCTAAGTAATAAGGAAATATATCAAGAACCGTTCAGCCGCACTCTTCTAGCTAGCTACTGGTTAAAAGTTGTGCCTTTACCTCCAATTGCACCCGTCGATAAGAAAAGAACTAGCTCCCATTTGCAGTTGTCCAAATCCGATGGAGTGGGATCGACCCTAACTTCCCTACAAATGCAGAGCTTTGATATTCACAAGATGGCCTCGATATTTGATGCTGGAATGGCCTGGTGTATTAGCAAATCGCGGCTCATAAGTGGCCATGGGCAAAGTTGGCGGTTGAATAGGCTAAGGTTTTACAATTTTGCTAGCCAAAATACTCAAAATATCAGCCTTTAATAGGCTGAGCAACCCAACTAGGTTCTCAGCTGGAGGAGGGTTTGCATTCGACTCAGTTGGTTATACTGGCATGTCCAAACATTCTGCGAACCATAGCCGGGATCAAATTCAGCGATTTTGAACTGTATTAGCCATTCAATCTGTGTGCGAAGCACCAGCACCGTTATCATCATGACTCTCCGCATCTCCAAGAACCCCGGCACACCATCCTTCAAACACATCACCCCACAACGACCTCCCCTTATATTTGGCAATGTTCTCTGGCCACGCCCTCACCGAATTCCTCAACTCGCTCAAAGTAGCCTTCTCCTCTCGAAAATCCGTAAGTGGCGTCATATATGTGCGCACCATAAAGACGATGGCTCCTGTTCTTGGTAATCTTCTGAAGGTTTGGCGTTCGTGTCTAATATGTATATCCTCGACTCTCGGAGGGGCAGGCAGTGATTCTGGGAACGGTTCTTGCTGAAACATCGTGGAATCGGTTTGGACGAAATATGCGTTTCTTTGGGTTAGGGAGGAAACTTTGAGATTGCTGAAGAATCTATATGGTATGTAAGTGTGTGCCATGTAAGTTGCTCAAGTGTAAGTAGCACTGTAGAACGAACTTTTGTAAGGAAACTCTGATCTTTTCACTCCACATTGGCACCGGGCCGTGAATCCTCCAAACCGGCCACCCAATCCGTTCCCTGATGTCCCAGCCTGCCGGCGCCATGTGAAAGCTTGCATTGCTGTACCACAAAGTTAACATTGCACCGTTCACAGAAGGAAATTACTTACAGACGGTATTCACCATCCTCATCCTCCACCAACAGATTGATATCTTCCATCACTAAACACGCCGCAATCTCAAGCGGATGCGCCGGCAAAGGCTTCTTGATTCTGGTCCGCTCGTCCATCAACTCATTATAAATGAATTCACCATTCCCTTCTAGTCTGAAGTATTGCGGGTATCTTCGCACCAAAAATATCACCACATATTCGAGTACCTCTTCGCAAACTTCAAGAGTATGCTTGTCCGGGAGTACCTGCATTACGCCATCTCGCTTAGTCGCCAGTAAATGTCGCCGAAATCTCTGCTCGGGGATATATCGATTATCGAGAACTAGCCAGTCATCTGCTGCCATTTTGCGGAGTCCCATAGTCATGTGATATGTTCCAGATTTCCATGGTCGATAGGGATGTGGTGGGGCGGTGGTGATGTCGAAGGATTGGTGCGGGTTCACGGATGTGAAGTCAATGGTGGGGCGCTTCCCGTTCCGGCGTCTGAAAAGACGCTTGATGAAGTAGCCGGAGAATAGGGTAAGCAAAATGGATAGGATGAGAATCATCGTTAGTAGAGTGCCGCGGAGAAGCAGTACTGTAGTTGGATTCGGAAAAGTTTGATGTTTTTTTTTATGGATTTTCGCAATACGTAAAGTTGTGGCCATTACTAGGTTTGACAAAGATATAGATATTGCATCTCAAGTTCTTTATTCTATGGATGATTCACTTCCCTGCAGGTAAACCGTGAAAGCTGAATCACACGTGAAAGTGGAAACAGGATCAAAGGCAGACACCCGGCATTGTTATCTCTTAGAAGTACCGATCATGCATCTGGAAATGCATCACATTTCCAGATGCGGACTTTGACGCCGTATATAATAGCCGCACCAAAGAGGGCTTGATACTACTGTAACTTTCGCATTTGCACCGAGCAGAAAGAGCTGCTTCTCTGACGTCAAGTATCCACACGAGTTTCAATTCACCGCCTCTAGTCAAGCCAACTGGAATTGGATAATTATATCTTCGCCATATATTAATACATCAGTTTTTGTGCGGTTTTTGTGGCCGGCGTTCTGAATAGGGAGAAAACTCGATGTGATTCACATCATTCACTTACAATGAGCTGAATCTTGCTCTAATGTTGTACCCGTTGGAGCCGAAGAAGAAAACTTTCTCTTCTCATATTAAAAGTATCTTTCTCGATATATCCCCGTGGTAACATCTTGAGCTGGTCTTGCCCAAGATTATTAACACAACAGGCATTTGTGCCTTCGATTCTATTCCTATATAATTTGAATTGTTTAGACACCTTTATGACATGAGTTGATACGAGGGAGATGTAGGTAACTGAGAGTTGTTACTATTAACATGATAGAAAACTCGGTCGGCAACCACGTACCAGGATACCTACCTGATGATCCAAAGCAACTGGACACAAAACAAATGCAAAGAAGGTGGTGAGCAAATTATTCAAAGAAATTGACTTGTATAAAAAATGAATAAATGACTGACTGCTTGACTAGGTGACAGTGTGAATGATTGTGGTAACGCGATGAAAGCTTGCACCGCAGAGTTCGAGCGAGACCAGCTCCTGGTTCCTTTCCATCCTGCGCCATAATCACGAATCCCTTTTTGCAGCCCAAATACATACATCCAACCTGCGTCACACAGGAAATAGCCTACTATATTGATATTTAATTGACACATGGACGCTCTGGTAACGTCGACACCTCCCCTGTCCCTTGTTCGATTGTCGCTATACGACCTCTTTGTTCTCTTGCTTACTCTGGTCGCACCCATTAACCTGTTCCTGCCCCTCGATCCATCTCCGGCGTTATTATCTGTTATATATCTAATGAGGTGTCGAGATGATATTGTAGTATTTGAGGTAGGAGGAATCCCAGCTTTTTAATTGAGCATGATCTAAAAACTTGAGCGAAAATCAGCAAATGGAGGCCGTTATATGATGGCTATGCAGCTTCAATTCAAGCATTTGATTTGTGCAGCTAGATCTCATAGTCGCGGCTCAGCAGATCTTTAAGTTGTTGGTACAGTAAGCATAATCGTCGGGTATGTGTAGCGCCCTCTGCACGTCGTACTCGCACTCGCTTCTTAGGCGCGAATGCCTGCTACAATCAACATTCATTTAGCTTTGCATAACCTTACCCCAGCTGCTCAACACATCACATCATAGTTACAACAACAAGATAAACGGAAGACTACTGTTACTGCTAACACCAAATTCCATGCTTTAATCAAAAAGGTACTCGGATACATTAGATTTATAACTTTGGCACGAGATATCAGATAATTACAGTACTCGTATGACCTATCAACCTAATTAACTAAATCGCGAGTGACGCCAGCTGCAATATACGGTACGCATACAGCCTTCCATTCAGTATCCAGAATATAATTATCCGTTCAACATTCAGCATTCCCTAGACTTCCAACATACACGCTTCTTCCAAAGACTCGGTATTCCCTCCAGGAATATGTCTGATGCTAATCCGAATTTGCATCCCCATCCACTGGAACTACTGTGAAAACCTGGCCCATACCCACGTCTGCATCTCTGTCTTCAATCCTTACTATCACGACTTATTAGTATGATATCTCATGTGCATTAGCGTTGTGTATACCTCCTATTTGGACGGTAACTTACTGCGTAGGTATTATCTCCAATCCTTCTCATTGCCACTGTCCTTTTCCTCATTACTACTCTCACCCTGAACCTGATGTCCTGTACATCGATCTTCATTGTGACGAGGCTTCGGATGCATTATGCGATAATCAAGTGATGATTAAGTGAATGATTGAGTATGAGTGGAAACTTTTTGATGATAAGGGTTGGCTCCGTGTATCAAATATTGGTATCGGTGACCTGAAGTGTCATAAATCAAATGAAATTTGGATATATCGTATATTGATATGGTCAAGCAAAAGTTAAAAACTATGGGGAGGGAACAAGTGAATTGGATGTACGGTACGAAAAGTACCAGTAAAGGACAACGGTAGCTCCGACTGTCTTCCCTGGAGATTCATGTCGTGTAGTTTGGTTGTGATACCAGGGTGTCAGAGAGATTGATGAGAACGAAATATATCAAGAACCGTTCAG
>JWJB01000366.1:0-10840 GCA_000812895.1 Rutstroemia sydowiana | reverse complement strand
TTGGACAAGCTTCCCTCAGACATAAGTCATGCCCACTGCTTTCTAATTACTTAACTAGCTTGTCCTAAGGTATATCTGCTGTCGCCTTAGTGCAGACGTCTTCTAGCACCTCTGAGTTATCTTGTATACAATGCTCTATAACTTTTGGTTTGCTTATTATTATGAGTGGATTAGTGAGAAAGACATTCATAATGTATGTAAGCTGCTCCTCAAGAGATTTAGATTTTGAACCCCACAGACTGAACTAGTAGTACACTACATCGAAAGACGCCCTTCATAAACATCAGGTATTTATCTGACTACAAAGTCCTATGCTGGTACTTCTGTAAAGTATGTTTATACCTTTATATCTCGTTCTACAGCTTGGGTTGTTCAATTGAGCCTCAGATATGGAAAAATTGAAATAGCATACTACCGAATATCTTGATGATATCTTGCCATTATGTCAACTTTTCATGGTAGTTCAAAGTTCTGGCAACCCACAACTCACCACACATGTAATGCTGGTTGATAAATGGTATTATTGAAGATTGTATGTTAAGATTATCCTGTCAGGCGTTCTATAAAAATCATGTGGGGAAGCATTCATTTAAGCCAGGCCAGGGTCAGAAATAATGCCAGTGCAGTACCAGTATAAAACCCTACACCGCCTTACTCCACTAAAAGTTTCCTTCACAAAAGTTACCATCTCTAAAAATTTCGGTCATTTTCCAAGTATTTTGCCTTCACATCATATCCTACACCACAACAGCATTATGATCCAAAGAACATTGTTCCGGCAGTCAGCCCGAGTGTTAGGCTCTTCAATCCGCACACCAGTTTCAAAACAGCCATTACGGTCGCAATTCCGGTGTAACACACCACTGATCGCGCAAGCAGCATCCAGGCAGTTCCAGGGAAGAAGATGGTATGCCACAGAGCCAGAAGTGAAGAAGGATGAGGCCGAGCCCGAGAAGAAGGAGGCCGAGGTGAAAACGGAAGTAGAAGATCCGACGAAGAAAGAGTTAGAGGCGAAAAACAAAGAGATTATTGAATTAAAGGTTCGTTTTTATTTCACCCCGCATTGTATTACTGGGAAATTCTCTTCCTGCCGACTGTCAGCTACGATGGCCATACCTGCACTGGTATTGACGCAAAAGTGGAAAGATTGGCTGGAAGCAGAGGCTTCGCATCTTGTTTACAGGCCATTCATCTGACCGAACAACGCAGGACAAACTTCTCCGTTCCATCGCCGAGTTTCGCAATCTCCAAGAACGCACCAAGAGAGACATGCAATCTGCTAGAGACTTTGCCATTCAGAAATTCGCAAAAGACCTCGTCGACAGTGTCGATAATCTTGACCGAGCGCTTACCACCGTCCCTGCCGACAAGCTTTCTACTCCTGCCGAGGAACGCACTGAGCATTTACAAGACCTGGTCGCATTATACGAGGGACTGAAGATGACTGAGGATATCTTGATGTCAACATTGAAGAAACATGGGTTAGAGAGATTTGACCCCTCAACCGAGTCAGAGAAGTTCAACCCGAATGAACATGAGGCTACTTTCATGACACCTATGGAAGGCAAAGAGGATGGAACTGTCTTCTTCACACAACAGAAAGGGTTCAAGCTGAACGGAAGGGTATTAAGGGCTGCCAAGGTTGGAGTTGTGAGCAACCCTAAGTCATAAGATATGTAAACAATCTTATGCTGGAAGTTGCTGTCTTTGCACATTTGGGAAGATACCGAAAGGTTGAAAGCAATCAAAGGCAGGGGAATCGTGTATAAAGTGTACAACCAAAAATGGTTTGGGTTTAGTTGGGCATCCCGTCATCAATTCGGGTTTAAAAACGGCGTTGGATGTATAATGAGTATAACGAATGTGAGCTCTCCTCTCTGCAAATATATGATAGTTTATGGGCACAGTATGCATGATCTGTCGGATGGTACTTGCAGCGTTTCTGTAGCATTTATGCATCGTCTTGTATATACCACTCACGACTTGCTTGTATCATGGGAGGTAATGAAAATTCCTAATGAAGTAGTTTCATTGCTGCAGAACATTGTACGTTCGTATGAGCGAATATGTTACATACTGTAGTCACTTTCACAATGTGCATGCAGTACTAGTAAATATGGGACATAACACCAGTAAACATTAAGTGTAATGATAGTACCATCATCCTCAGAAGGTCTATTAAACGCCATCAAAGGCACGTTGTGCTTGCGGGGGAAGAATGTCAGAGGAATCATCCTGAAAGATGCGCGGTCCCGGAAAATGCAAAGATGAAGCAAGTGCAGCAAGGGTATTACAACAAGATCTCTATTTTGAAGTGCCAACGCCGGAAACATCAAATAATCGCTGCCAACCCAATTCCATCAAGGGGTATCATGAGAAACAATGCCGATGCAAAAGTACTCCATACACCAAACTCCAAGAATGTGTGCTGTATGAGAATCAATAATCGTCTAATGGAGGACCATCAGTATAAGGTACGAGTAATGCGATCTGCCAATCTGTCAGACCGCTCAATCTCTTGAGTTCATTCTTCTCAGCCAAGAGTTTGTCAATCTTGGACTGAATGTCGACGGTGTGGATATCCCAAGCTTTTGTCAGATACTCGAAGTGCCTCGCCAGCCGATTATCGCCTTGAATAGTATCCTCCATCATGCGCAGGTACGTGATTTCTGCTTGGCCAAGGTCATCTGGAAGTTGCTTGAGCTCCTGGGTGGGTAATAATGGTGCAGGTTCGGCCAATATATGGGCTGGTGCTGCAAACTGTGCTGGTGGCTTTGTTTCCGGTTGATGTCGGCGGGCAACTGCGAGAGCTTCGGGGAAACGGTCGGGGCGATGCTCTAGGTAGAGTTTCAGAAAATGAGCCTCTTTGACCAATTGAGACATCGTCATGCAAGCTTCGTGGCGTCTCGTATCTGCTTGCATGGCCTCCGCTGTCTTCTCTACCCTCATTTCGTTGAGAAACTCCAGACCCTTCTTGAAGTTTTCTAGGTACAAGTTACCCTCATCGTTATCCTTAATTCCAAGAGCCTTCATCAGCCCCGCCTACAAACGTTAGCTTATTTGGTGCAGATAGAGAACAACAAAGGGCTTACATTATCAAGTTTATGAGCCTCTATAGGACGACTGTAAGCTGGGTCATCGGGACTCTTGTAGGGGTTGTTGTCTAAAATACCGGTCGAGGCGGCGAGGATGTCTAGGTTTATTTGTGGAGCCATTCGAGAGTAGCCTGACGGTCTATATTCCATGTTCACACCTGACAATCGGGTTAGTTATCAATGTGATGGTCTTGACATTATTTAACCAGGTCCACATTTCATTCTGATAGGAAAGCACCAAAGCTATACACTTACCAGCTTCGGATAACAGAAGACTCGGTGTTCCCTTGCTGTCCGCAAAACCGCTCATCAGGCTACCTGAATCTTCATCCACCACTTCCTGTGGCGCCCAAGGCATACGATTGAGGCGTGGCTCGCGAGGCCTATCGGTAAATTTCTCCTAGTTTGTGTCAGACACCATGCGCGGCCTTCTGGTATGGGGCTGGCTATACGAACCTGTGGTGGAGGTACATAGCTACACCAGCTATTTCCCTTTCCCTCGCTTGCAGTACCTTGAGCAATAAGTGCAAACTGCTCCGGGGTCAGGCGAGCTGTACCCATCGGAGGTTCTTCATCTGACAGATATTCGTCGCACTCAGAGCAGAATTCCCTCATCTCCTCCGGCCCCATAATCCGCGGGCGGTCGTCCGCAGAGCCAGGAAGAGGTCCTAAGCTAGTGTCGGGAACCATTTTGAAAGCGCAGACAAGGCTAGCCTCGCTATCTGGATCCGCCCATTGACCATTAACTTTAATATATCCAAAATTGCCGAAGACATCTTCGCCTCTATCATGGTGAGGAATACTGCCTTGATTGTATTTATAGTTTAAGACCAATTCTTTCCTCGGCTGGCCATCAGAATGAGATGTAGCCTTGATATTAGGTTTCGGCCCTGATCTGGGTGTGGATATTGGTGTTGCAGATGGATGATAGTAGCGGCGGCCGGTCGCAATATCACTAGATGGAGCAGATGAGTTGCTAATATGCGGGATTCAGTTGGCTTCATCAACTTACTCTGGGATTTCCTCCTCATATTCCTCATTCTCCTCGTTCTCTTTTTCAAACGCGGATACTTCAAACATTCTTGGCCTGTATGTATCTCCAGGCAGGGGACGGACGGGTGATGTTTTGACTCCAATGCCTTTCCCACGCATCGCGTTATACGTGTACTCTTCCGATGGTTGCATACCTAATCAAGCACATATGAGATGCATTCAAAGAAATATTTCTGAAAGATAGTTGGTGGGAAAAAGAGAGAGACAGAGAAGAACAAGCATGCATGTCCAAAATCTGTTTTTATGCAGGGTATATGAAATATTTGCCAAACTTGTCCGATGTTAAAGAAAAAGAATAAAAAATTTCCAAGAGCAATTTTAAACCTGAAAAATCTTTCATAACAAAGAGATTGTATCAGACCGTAACCTAGTTCCCTCGGCGACTATGCTCGGCGGCTCAATAAATTTGATAATGATCATCCTCAATATTAGAGATGATAGAGTTAAGAAATCTCAACTTACAAACCAAGTTCTGCTTCTTGAAGTCAGTATTAGTGGCTGGCCCAGTGCAGATATAGTTTGGTTTAATGCTTAGAAGAATTGTATTTAATACAATTTAGAATTTTAAGATGTAGATAGACTGTGCAAAGATAGGTAATGGAGGGCAGCACAGGTCAATATAAGCTAGTATAAATTGAATTATGGAGGTGGGGAAGACAACTGCCTGATTGTTAAATTATTTTGACAATAACTTATTTTGACAATAACTGAAATTCTATATCTAAAATTCATTCCCTTGTTTTCAACTAATCTTAGGATCAATCGGTATTTTTCTGTCAAATATAATATGTGTGTTTATGGTGTTTGAAAGAATAAAAGGTTAGAAGAAGATACTGGATGAGCTATCATAATGTTGAATTCAGTAAGTTCAATAGGCTTTATACGTTGAGAATAACTTAGAAATTGAGAGACCTGAATTGTGAGATCACAGACCAACAGACATGGCTTTATAGAAAATGATTACCTAGCTTAAATATGTCTCTTGGGCAGGTCCAGCAAATATCTTGAGTTGATTGATGGGAACTTCCAGCATCTATCATTGATATTGGTATAAGTGTGCTTTTCTAAGTCTTATACTAACCTCAGTAACAACAAACAATAATGCATCATAGCAAGGAGAGATATTCTTGGAGATGTTAACCTTTAATTTGGAAATGGAAAGAGGGTTGATGTATATGGACAAAGTAAAGGGTACGACACTTCCTGGTTTGTATTTGGAATGCCCATGAAAAAGTACCATATACCATGTTGGAAATGCAGTCTATTTGAGCAATCTTCCGCAAAGTGCATCTAAATACTGGGCCAAACCTCGTCGACTCCATGGGTATATCAAAAATTCAAGAGATTCGTGCCGATTTCATCACCAACTTCATCACCAACTTCCGCATGATCCTCTCTTTTGGGGCAGGGGTGTTTTTTGAGCATGAACTTTGATTCGCGCGAGAATCCTAATGGATGATGCGTTTTTGGATGAAATAGAGAAGCGCTTCTCCAAGCAGTTGTTTGAGAGGCTCAGAGGCCCCAGAGTGATATGGAGCATGGTTGAGTGTGGAAGACAGGATGCATTGTTAAGATGATAGGAAGGCCAGCATTCCAAAACCTACATCAGAGATAGAGTATAACTCGGAATCATAGAAGTGAATGAGTGACATAGTGGATTGATTTTGCAATCTAGATACTACGTTGTCGACGTTCTTAGCTCCAGAAGCCTCATGACCTTTGATCCTACAAAACAGAATTGAAGTCATCCAATGAAGTTTGTAGTCAGTTTTGAATTCAATTTATTATGTTATTATTACCTATCTAAGATTAGCGTTACATTTATCGGGTGTACAGTACTATACCTCTTACGGCTTAATTGTACATCACCCACCTAGGAAGGTAGTAGTAAATGACAGCCGTATAAAATATTGTCTCAATACAAGAATCAATTTGTGGCATCAATGAAGCAGATTATATCACCTACTAAGCAGTCAAGATTCAAAAGCTGTGATCTTGAACATAAAGTTACAGCTGCAACACAAAGTAGAAGAGAGCATTATTAGTTCTAGACCAGGAGTCACCACTTCAAACTGAACCTTTTATATCACATAACCCCGCATCAACCCACAACAAAAATGGCTACCCCAGGACCAAGCACTGGAGCAAGCTCCTCCCGATCAACCTCATCTACACCCACGCGCTCCTCACCATTCAAGCCCATCAGACCATCAACAAGCAACTATACACCCCAACAACAAGATCAGCAAGCTCGCAACAAGGAACCCAACGACATTGATAGTTATGAAGAAGATACTTCGGACGACGAGCACATTCGTGATTTTGACTTGTATGTTTGTTTTCCGGGCGGATTTTTTTTTCATTCGTGTATTAATTGTTGTTATCTATCTAATCATACCAATGGGTTTGAGAATGAGAAGCTGACGAGCAAATCAAGATATGGTAACGAATCCTACGCTACCATGACTACGCGCCGCGAAGCTGTGTATGTGCTCGATAACCCCGAAGTGCTTATGATGCATGCACAGGCCAGGAACGATGTACGTGATTGATCTTCCCTCAACCTCGCATTCGTAATCGTCTGTTTCTGGATTAGTGTGATCCCTCGGATTATTGTTCTTCGCGCTTGCCGTAACCAGGGTCATTTCATTTAACTACATTCTAACCACCAGTGTGGTTTGAACGTTTGATATCTTGACCGAATTTTAAATTTACCCTATCTCCATTCAATTTGAATTCTGCCTTCTGTGCCCTTCCCTTGCCTATTGTTCAGCCCGTCAACCCGTATCCTCCCATCCACTAACACTCCTCAGTCCATCCCGGCAACACGACATTACTTCCGGCAACTTCTCTCCGGCCATGAGCCCACGCTGGCCGAAGTAAAACGCTCGAACGAGGCACGCAACGAGTATTATGCGGCTAAGGAAAAGGCTCAACGTCTTGCACAGCCCGGGGTTAAAAACAATTACTCGTCAAAAGGGAAGTCGCCTAGTGCTCGGCGCCATCTCGACCCAGAAGGCTTCAGTGAGTGATTTGTCAGGCTTGCCATATGGTAGAATATCAGGTGTACTCTTGGTAGTGCTAGGATGATGGCGGGCGTATGGTGTATAAAGGGGGCTTGTGAAGGAGGACGTTGATATTGACGGTAGCTTGAGGCAAATATGGATATCACCAAAGTTTAATCAGAGAATCGGTCGGATAGTTGATAATATTTTCAACTCTTTTACTTTCAAAACCAAAACAAAGGCCCCGAATCACATTTGAGGTCGGGCGAAGGATAAGTTGGTAATTCTTTGAATTGTCATGATTCCTTCGAGGATCATTAATCTCTAACTCCTTAACCTGACCATGCATATCTATCATACAAAAGCGTACTGTGCATATTGCGCTAAACCTCATAGCCCAGCTACCTGAATACTCCTCATAATGCAACCTAAGAAAGGCAACTCCATAATCAAAACTTCTTTTCCCAACGCCTTGAATCAATGTACTCTACAGAACCGGCACCCCAAAGCTACACATCGCTCTTCATATACAGTATTCATAGACCAAATCCATCCTAACCCTAGCATTCCATGAGTTCGACAGGTGGTCTTGTTGTGTGCGCAAGGATTGGCTTCTCGGCTTCCAATGGGCTCAAACCCCACTGTCCATCAGTCGTATCCTCGACTGCGATAGCGGGTAGGTTTGGACTGAACCCATGTTCGCAAGGGTCGTAGATAGTTGTGGTACTGCCGCTCCTCCCTCGTCCAGCCTTCGCAGATCCAGATTCGCTCATTGGACTAATGGGTAATTCCTGACTTCTATGATGTAGTTTCGCCAATGCCTCTGCCAAATCTTCAGCGTGGACTTGCTTGTTTGGCGCATCTTCCATCTTCATCTCCCAGAACATGGGTGGAGAGGGAGGAGGAGAGATGAAAAATAGTTTGCCGGCATCTGGAAGGTTGAGATGTGTATCTTTGGGGGATATAGAAGTTGGGTGGCCAAAATAGCAGCGGACAAGTTCTCCCATGATCTCTTCGCCATCGAGAATCTGTCTTATGCGAATGGCGGAATCTTCATCATAAAAAGAAACAATAATTCTGCGGAAAGATTTTAACGGTGCCCAAGAGTGGATGGGTGCTGAGGCGTTGATAAGTTCGCGAATGGTTTGGAGGTTATCGGGACGGAAAACTTCGGGGTCTTGAAGATTCGTGATAAGGAGAGTATTAGATGGCGGAGTTGGTTGAGTAAGTGGTGGAATGCAGGATAGATCAAGTGAGAGAGGAGTATGAGGGCGCGATAATCGAGGTGAACTTTGTGTGGAAGGGAATGAAGACATTTTGAATGTCGGTCTGGGTTTATCGTGGAGAGGATGTAGTTTTGTTATGATAGACGACTTGGCTTAATTGTATGTATGAGCTTTGATAAGGAGAAGATTTTTCTCGTGTGATATTTCTTTTGTTGTTTATGAAAGCAAAGAAGAGTAGTGAGTGAGGATGATATAAAACTTCTTTGTATTGTAAAAGAAACGGGGAGATAAATAGTTATTTAGTTTCCTGATGTTCGGACATTAAAAGTGGTGGTGGTGGTCGCGGGCCTACAAAATTTTTGCTTGCATGGAGGCAAAGAAGCGGGCGCAGCAAACAAAGTTCCTAGCGTATACCTACCTTGTATCTAAAAAGCAGGGATCTCTTGATTTGACTGAGTCTTGTTTAAGTTACTCAGGGAACTACGATTTTTATTATTATTATTACCGTAATCATAATAAAATCATAAATAATTATAATCAACCTTACCTTGCTAAAAGCAAAATGAATTAATAAGGCTTGTTTACAAATACCCAGATAATGCTGCAAGCATGGGGAAACATATTTTATTCATATTTTAACCAATCAATTCAATGAATTGGAATTATTACTATCACACGTTTTCACCATGATTTACGCGCTTCCTTCCTCTGAAATATTCCGAAGCAACTGCGAAACAACATCACCGTTTTTTTACATTTTTTACACTACCAAGTATTTCATATGTGTTTCTTCCTCCTTTTCCCCCATGGAAATCCCTTGAAAAATATGCTATTTTTTTTTACGAAATCTTATAAAATGGTTACCGGTATTGTGACTTTGTAAGTCTATATCATATATATCAAGATGTGTTCAACAATTGATAATCCTATCCTTATTTCGGATTCCTTTTGATATCACCGATTCCATGACTTCGTCTCCGTCTCTCTCTCTTTCCAATGCTCATATTGATATAGAGATACCAGGTAGTGGACTGAAATATGGATACACGTATTCCGTACTCGTGTTGTTAATGGCTTTGAACGCTGAGCCCCAATCCAGACAAAGATTATGGAAATGATTGTCCATAAGAGGCAAAATTAAGAACAATCTATGGAGGTTAGATAGAGGAAACACGAAAAAGCTTTGGTTGCTTAGGTGTCCAAGTCTTAAGAATTTTATATTATGGGGATTTATGGAACTTTTTAGTTATCTCCACTTCCTCAAGAATCTTCCCTTTGGCATCATTATGATTGTAGCACTGCCATTATTGCAGGCTTCCTAATTGGCTCTTGCGCACACTTATCATATAGGTACGTACTTTCACGTATAAACGTTGTGGTATACATGTAAGGAGTTCCACTTTGGTCACTGAAACGTAACCGCCCGCTCCTAGATCTTGATCCTGAAATTGACCCCAATTGAGCTGATCCAGTACCTACTATTGGACTGTAAGTATTGGAGTTGTAGATTGTTCTGTCAATGAATCTAATCTTGTGGCTTGCAGCTTGCATTTTCCCACCCCCATGGGTCACTTATCTGGCCAAGGATCATTACCTACTACTAGTCGTCCCATACTTCCTTCGAGGTCTGACCATCTTCAACGGTTTGTAATTATCGTTCCCACAGCTTGTTGAGGGCGCAGCGGTAATTGTGACCGTCTAAGCTTCGCTATGGTCCATACATCATAGTAATTCTCATTAAGTGTGAATCAGATCCATCTTAGGTCATCCTCCATGGTCGGGTACCACAACTTTAGATCTACTTATCCTAAGTATCTGTTTCAGTTCAAACACTGCGGCATAGTAGTGATTGCGCAACGATCAATCATGTTATATTGTTGGTTCCCTTATTTCAAAGTACAATGCCACCAAGTTTCTAAATGACATCCCTATTCCCCCTAATGCTCAGCCTTCTTCTGTTTGCGTTTATGCAAAATGTTTCTAGAACGGTACTTGAGAACCTGAAGACCGTTTTCAATGTTCAAACGACCTTAAGAGGCATTGCTTATCATTTATTTGATGATTTGGAACTCTTAGATTCATTATTATCCTTGCCATAATACACCTCACAATCAAAATGTTCGTCTCCCTACTTTCAAAGATTTCAAAGTCGATTTTATTTCTTTGTCATCATGTGATAGTACTAGAATGTGCGATGTGATGCGATATTTGGAAGCGTCCGGCGCGTAATTGTCTTCATTTGGCGAATATTCTAGGTATTTGATAAGAAAATAGTTGAAAATCCCTCACTCTCACTGATTTAAGGTAAAAGAGATGTACACCAGGTGCACCCAAAGTAAGTAGTAGCTCTATGAGAACTAAAATGGTTCAAAGTAAATCAATCTTGTAAATTTGCTTTAAATCACGTGAATACCTCATATTAGAAGTACTAATACTCATGATTCAATACTAAGGTAGATTT
>JWJB01000364.1:0-12168 GCA_000812895.1 Rutstroemia sydowiana | reverse complement strand
GATACACAAAGACTTTTCAGATTCTTGGGCTGCATATCCGAGAAGAACATTGGTTTCTGTGTAATCACCGTCCTCGTCACCAGAAGATTCGCTGTCGTAAGGTGCCATATTTTCACAATTCGAAGCACGGATCTGTAAAGAAAAAGGAATGATAAATCTTCGACAAGTCGCAGAGTACAAATTATCAAAAAACTTCCTTGAATTGCCCCGCGACAACTTTTTTTTTTACCCCACCAATTTTTCTAAGCGAATTTAAGGCTGACAGGGGTTATCACACCCAATAAGATCATTTTCGCAAGCCGTTAGTGGTCGGCCATGATATCAGGTCCTCGAAAGAATGGCTCAATGGCTCAGATACCTAGAGTCCACGGACTTGAAAATCCATAAACCAATTCAGTTCACGTATATTACCGATAGCAATGCCAATTAGATCAAAATTACATGTGGGTATCAACTCAATTGGGTGTGCATGAAAATCCTCTCCCTGCAAGACCTATCTATCCTAATGACTCTCTATCCGAGCTATCATATCGCCTCCAAGGCGGGCAATCTCTGCCAGAATTGCACTCTTATTAATCTCAATGTTCTTCCCATCTTCTGACCCTTCCACTTCCGTTGGCTGAGTTGCATATCCTAAATTCACCTTGAAGGCTCTTGAAGTGGATGCTTGGGGATTCCACAATCCTCCAATACGCAACGAATCTCTCTCGCTGTGGAAGAAAACTATGCTTTCGGCATAGAGTTCCTCAAGTTCATTAACGAACATTTGAATAGGTTGATAATCGACATTTTCGATATTCAATTCTGATTGCACCTCGAGATTCTTGAACTGATGTGAATCCTTCTCCTTAGTTTTACCAGAAGCCTTTGAGCTTAAGTGAATCACAAAATTGTAGTCAGTTGTCGAGGTCGCAAAAAGTGACCTTGGGTCCAACTCGATACTCTGATCTTTGATAGCTTTACAAGCAGAGCGTGCCAGAGCAGTCATACGGGCAGCAATCATTTTCGAAGGGCCTTTGTCCGTAAAAGCGGTGCCAGTTGTATCATGATTCGATGCTGCGAATACAACAGTGCGGTTCATCCCTGGGTCTATCTTCCTCCATGCCTCAAGTCTGGTGTTAATAGTAGAGACATCTTTATCGGTCATAGTCCCTGTGAAATCTACAATCAATGGGACTGCACGCCAATCCCATCGCGAGATAAACAGTAAGGTCCGTAGAAACCCTGACATGACACTTGACGGCGCTTTCCAAGGGTAGGGCTGCAAGAAAACATGAGCAGCCAGAAGCTCAATTAATTCTTCGCTTACATGTCCAGCTAGCATGTGGCGATCAAACCATCTCTTGACAAGGCGAATCGTTGGTGATAAAAGTGGGAAGCGAGTACAATGTGTTGAGATTGATTGTGTATGCAATGGAAGCTGAAGATTGATACGCTTGTATATGGATAATGCTGACACGGCATCTTCGCGAGATTTACTATCGGTAAATTTATCTTTAACTTGACGTTCAAGCAGAGTTTGTTCCCGTTCGTTATGAATTCGAAGGCGGAATGCGGCGCCTGAGTTGTAAACTACATCCAAAAAGGCACAGTTTTGCAGTGGTTTATCTTCGTTTTCCAATCCGAGACGGGTAATGGTGCTATCATTGGATTCTTCGAGAAGTTCACCAATCTTAAGTAAAAACGCCACCTTAGTCCGCTGAATAGCGACAGTATCATCCGGCCACCTTCCGGAACCCTCGAATTGTATCAGTACATCGGCTGGCTTATCCAAAGGTTTTCGTGGAGAGTACGTAGGTACATCGATGGAGGAGGAGCGCAACTGAGGACTAATAGCAGAAAGTTGTCTCAGTTGCAATGGGAGACTTTCCATATCTCTAATTTCTTTCTCGAAAGCGTTGTAAGCCTGTCTTAGGGTTTCAAAAGCTTTTGAGCTACTGTTGAATGAAGGTAACAATTTTTCAAATCCTTCGCCAACAAAGACAAGCTCTTTGCTCACATCGGCTCCAAAATGGCGCTTAGCAAGATAAGTTACAATGTCTTCGAAGATGGAATACGTTGAGCCCGGGGTCCATACTAGCGACTCGAGGATACTGCCATCTTTGAAACGCCTCAGTTCGGCCTTTTCGCCCCAGAACTTCTGGAACTTAGCAGCCTTCTTCTTCTCTTCTGCTGGGGGACCATGGTCTACCAGACGGCCAATGTTTGCCGGATCAAATGTAACAGCAGCCTTAAGATATTCGTCCTTGCTAGCCGATGGTCCTGAGTTCTTGATCGGCCAAGCTTTCGCTCCTGTTGTTTTGATATCTAGAAGCTTGATTCTATCAGACAATCCCTCTTTGAGTGTGGCAAACACATGGTTGCTGAATGTCATGATGTGTAAACTGTGGTCACAACCAAACGCTGCATCTTTCTGGACTGGGATTGGAATACTAATAACACAATCATATTTCTGCAAAAGTTGATCAACTTTTGCGATAAAAGTTGCCTCAAACTGATCAAACGTAGAATCGTTGAGCATAATCAATGATGTCCTCGCTTCATCGCGCAGTAGACCCCAAGAGAACGGAGTCATCTTGTATAAAATGTTGACCCCTCTTGGGCCATCATAAAATACCGGAAAATCGGATTTTGATACCTCGACTCCAGGGGCGTCATAAACCATTGGCCTCATCGTTAGATCGGTAGTCGATAGATACTGCACAACAGCCTTGAACATTTGATAGCTGCTATAGCCACTGGAGAGAACGCTGCGTCCCTTAGCCCCACCGCCTTTCAGAAGGAGAGCTGTCAAGGCAGCCCATTCAAAATGACCGAAGCCTCCTTCGGAGATGGCACTTCCGAAACCTCTCTGTCTAAGCCATATTCTACCAAGGACACATGCATCTTTAAAACTATCTGATGCCTTGGACGTCGAATGGAGAAGCTGAAGGTATGGCTCAAAGCTGCAATCCGCACTTAAAGATGCGTTGTAAAAAGGGGATGGCCCTGGCGTCGCAGCATTGCCTCCAGCTCCATCCTTTGGGCGAATTGAGTTCTTGGAAGGGAGTAATTTAGATGCAGCAAAGAAACCTCGAGGTGCTGCGGGGATAATATGGACCTTGAACTGTGAACTGGGCTCAGTCTTGCTGTCTTTTTCTTCTATTTTATGTCAGATACGAAGGGCAAATTAACGCTTTGGATTGCTTACTTGGTTTCCATCTAGCAACTAATATAGGATGGAGGGTATTTCCATTTAGATACTCATACTCCAACATCATATCTGGTAGTGAAGTATGCAGGCCCGCAGCAATACATGCCAAATAGTATGCTCTCTTATAGAAGTACCGATAGTTCAAATAATCTTTCTCTTGGAAAATGGATACTGGCATAGTGACAATCATATCGATACACAAAGACTTTTCAGATTTGACCATAGTACCCATCGGATAGCTACCAACAACATTGACTCCCGATGGCTTCGCGTAGAGTAGTTTGTAAGCGGCATTGTTGTCGGGCTTTGGGTCAGGAAACGGAATGACAATCTTGTGTTGTTTGGAGAGAGATTTGATGGCTTCTGGTATCTGCACAAGAATTTGTCAGTACTTGATTCGTAGCATTTCTATGGATAAATTACATACTGAAAGAGCATCGCGGTCCTCTATACCTTCTATGGTGTTTTTGAGTTGATGTAGAGTATCTTTTATTCTTGTAGCCCGCTTTTCATAATTTGGTCGCACTTCGCTCAACATCTCGTCCACTTGGAGTTTGAACATGCTTGATTTATACACCCCACCTGCATATAGTGCAGCATCTTGATCGTCGTGTCGCCGTTTGGCTGGTGCATTAGTCGCTTTTAATTGACTTGCATCGACCTCTGTTTCTTGGTCCTCTTCATCCTCTGAACTGCTCTCAGCATTGCTGCCGTCGTTATCGGAAATCATAGAGACTGCAGCCTCATCATCGCTGCTATGCTCGAGCTTGCGTCGCTTCGTAGTTGATGGCGCCATGAAGGAAATAGGCTATCCTCAGAGTCGTTGGGAGTTCAATGCCTTGTTGTAAGACTACTGCAAATAAATGATAGCATCAAAATTATTTTTCCCTCGCAGAAAAAAATGTCTTGGAGCATCTTTAGTCCCATAAAAATATTTAAGCTTAAAATTTTGGCGTCTTTAATCCCTGTAATCCCGACAATCCGCATACTCCGATGACGGATAAGAGTTTCAACGGGATGCTAATTTACAAAGTCACTTTACAAACGGATTTAATGAGACTAGAATTTTTACAATATACAACAATATCAAGTTACTCAAGAGTTTTTGCCGCCATTTTGTAAATATGTCGGGACATATCGAACTTGGAGAGTCTATACCTGCTTTAACACCTCATGTAAGTATATTTATCCTATATCTATTTTGAACAAGAGAAATTTTTGCTCTCAAATCCTGTGACTCAGTATTGACTATTTCAAATAGGCGGCAAGTGTGTCTTTGCCAGCATGGAAAGATAATGTCGATTATGAGAAAGGTGAAAAGCGAGTGCTTGATGCAATGGTGACTGGTTATCCTCGGTCGGTACATCTTATCCATATCAGTTACTTTACTGACTGTCGGCCTTCCGTCAAGATTTTTTATACATAAACTTATAGTGGCGTTTGCTGAAGACATTGTTAAAACATATGGAAGTCCAGATGAAATGGCAATACTGTTGCCATCCGCCAGGACTGCCAGAAGCTGTGTGGAATTCATGCTTTCGCGAGACAACTCCATTTCTACCTCTCAGCTGCAAGTTATTGATTTAGTCCTTGGAGAAGGGCAAGGAGAAATCCTAAAGAAAATTTCTCCTTCAATTTCGGCTGTCTTATATCCTAAAGAGTTCTTTCCGGTTGCCAAACAATATTGGCAACATTCTGGAGATGGTGTTTCCAGCAGAAGAGCAGAGTTTTGTCATACACTCTTCCAGGAAGGGTTACTCATCAGAAAGACAGCCTCCTCACCTGTTCAGAATGGAGAGAAGCTATGCAAAGGACCCAAAAGGTATCAAAAAGGATCTCTTGATAAAACACCTAGGGGAGTTCAAGGTACAAATGGGAAGGACGGACAACACTCGCCAACTTCTCCGGTCAACTCGGAAGCGCGGGAGAGCTCCCAATTTCTAGAAGAGCGTTTTGGCCGCAATCTTGATGTCTCTTTCGTAGAAAATGCCAAGTCTGCAATTCGTCGAAGAATTACTGGATCCCTTGTGGGAGAAGTGGATTTGGCTCAGACGCCAACCAAAGAGATGAGCTCAAACATGCGGGGAGTTGCTGAACTCTCGGAAGATGACGTTTATCTTTATCCTTGCGGCATGAACTCGATTTTCCATACTCATCAAACCATGATGAAAGCCAGAGGCGCCGAGAAGAGTGTTTCTTTCGGATTCCCCTATGTTGACACTCTTAAAATCCTAGAAAAGTTTGGTCCTGGATGCATCTTTTACGGCAACGGTTCGTCGCAGGATCTGGACGATCTGGAGAACAGACTCAAATCTGGAGAGAAATATCTTGCGTTGTTTTGCGAGTTTCCAGGTAACCCCATGTTGCATTGTCCAGATCTCAAACGAATAAGATCGTTAGCCGACCAGTACGACTTCGCTGTGGTTGTTGACGAGACCATCGGTAACTTCATCAACGTCCATGTTCTACCGTTGGCAGATGTGGTTGTGAGCAGTCTCACCAAGATCTTTTCGGGAGAGTGCAATGTTATGGGGGGCTGCGCCATCTACAATCCACGTGGAAAGTATTATCAAGCGTTAAAGAGTGCGGCTAGGACACACTACGAAGACAATTACTGGGCAGAAGATATCATTTTCATGGAAAGAAATAGCCGTCATTTCGTATCGCGTATCGAGAAGATCAATGATAACGCCGAACTTATTTGCGACATTCTTCGAGCCCACCCATCGGTGGAAAGAGTTTACTACCCTAAACATAATGCCTCGAGGGTTTTCTATGACGATTGCCGTACAACAAATGGGGGCTATGGCGGTTTGCTTTCCGTTACTCTCAAGAACACCGAGAAATCCATTGCCTTTTACGACACGCTAGAGACTGCCAAAGGACCCAGTCTTGGAACGAATTTCACTTTGACATCTCCATACGTCATCCTAGCACATTTTCTAGAACTGGATTGGGCGGCACAATTCGGTGTACCCAGAGACTTGATTCGTATAAGCGTTGGTCTCGAGGATGCGGATGTCCTGAGGCACCGATTCGGTGTGGCATTGAAGGCTGCTGAGGAGGTATCCTAAGAGTTCAAAAGTTTGCATATGTGCATATTGTTACGACGTATGATAAGTAGTTCTTGCAGCATTCTAGGCGTTCAACTCTCCTGATTATGAAAAGCTGTAGCTATCTATGTATCAACTATATAATAAAGACCCATGATTTCAATCTTAAATATATTCCTTTTCAATTTCAAAGATGACGACTAAAATTGAAGGAAAAGTTTCCTCAATAAGATGAATGTATTTACAAGTATTTCGTGGTTTGATCAATAGACAAAGCATATATTCGCCCGATAGCATGGTAGGGGCAGTATGGGATTTGTGCAGATGGTTTATATCTCATCATGGCGTTTACTTACACTTATACTAAGCAGAGGACGGTACTCAATTAGTTTTGAACCCTTCATGGTATTTTGTCCCATTGAGCAATCGTTACAATCGAGACCTAGATACCCGAGTACCTTCTTCACTACTCTCATCGTCATATTCTCACTCACATTTGCAGTATTTCCATTTCCATTTCCATTTCCATTTCCACTACAGCATCCAAATCACTCTCTATACCTTTTTCTCCCCCGCATACAGCATTCTCAGCTAACCCAACAACCCCCTCCTCTCCCCTAGAAGCATAACACCAGAAGTAACAACACCATACCAACATCCATACATTCTCTCCACCATCCATCTATCCATCTTCCCCAAACCAAACCAAACCAAATACACATGCTAAGCGCCCGAATCTTCCAAAATTTCACCCCACGCTCTACTAGTAAAAAAATTCTTCAAAAACCAACATACGCTACGCGCCCAGTATAAAAACCCAAAAGTCTAGCCCCTGTCTAGTCAGAAAATTTCTTTAAACTCGACCTTCAAATCAACCCATTCCATTCATCACATTATTCTACCGAGCTGACCTAAGCTGAGTCTTTTTTTTGCCACTGGGGTCTGCTTATAGTTGGCCTTTCGATAAAAGAAATTTTCTGCAAAAAGTTTTTTTGCTGGATGATTGATTGATTGATTTGTTGGCTTTGTGTGGTATATAATGGAAAGGTGGTACGCTTGTTTTTTTTATGTATTATTCTCTGTGTGTTTGACTTCTTATCGTTCTTCTTAGAATACATCGTCCGTGTCTTTGAGACTTATTATTGTTCTTCTGTAAATACCTCGTCCGTTCCTTTAATTTCTTATCGGTTCTTCTTCGAATACATCCTCAGTGTCTTTCATTTCTTATCGACTCTTCTTCGAATATACCGCACATCCAATACTGAATACCCAAGTTCTTGTGTTTCCATATTTCCCATAATTAATCTCTCAAGACCATCTCCATCTCCATCCATTCTTCAATTGTCCTTTCAGCATGGAAGTAGCAACGAAACGCCCCCACGTTGTCCTCGGAAAAGCTGTCCCCGGATCCAATATCGAGTATGTAACGAAACGCACCCGCGACCTCAACTCCGTTATCCCCCCCCAACGCCCTGTCCTCGGTCAAGTTGTCCACGAAGCCGATATCGAGTATACTAAGTATGGTACGCATACTACCGCGGTTGTCCCAAAGGACACGAACAAAAAGCACACGTACGCGACCTTCCCTCCCACCGCACCACCCCCCCTCAAACGTCAAGGAACCAGTTCTTCGACAGTATCGAACGGCTCAGGGAAAAATAAGTCTGCGACAGGTTTACGCAGGTGGTTTGGGAATGGTTCAGAAGTGAAACCAAAGAAATAACTAGCTGAAGCAAAGGCAGAAATGGCGAAGTTGAAGAAGAGGGGAGGAGCAAGGCAATCTTGATTGGGATGGTGTAATGGATTTGAGGGAAATCAATGTACTTAAAAATGATTTGGATATCGATTCGAATTTTGCTGTCATACACAACTTCCATTTCCCCAAGTCCCTCCAGATAGAAATGGCAAGGCTCTTCGTCATGTTCGAGGGATTATTGGAAGAACATGCGACGAAGTTTGATCGATCGATGGTAGCTTTGTGGGGGGTTCTCTGAATCTGAACTTGAGTAGACAATATGCAACTGTTCGTACGATATAGTACCCGATCTTTACATAAACTTTTGGTTGAGCTCGGTCATCTGAATAGATTGCTTGCCACATAGCAAAGAGGCGATCATCGTTGGCATGATGAAGCCAAAATATCGGATCAAATGCGGCGTAGTTAGCTGCGCCATATGGACATACTCACCACCCACTGCTACATGTACAGCTCCGTGTGGGGGTTTCAATGAGATGAGCTCGAGGTTGTTGTGTGGATTTCGAAGAATAATCTGCATGCGCTCCTGTTAAGATTTTCTTTCCCCCCCGAATCTCTTTCTTCTCTCGCTGGGTGGTCTTCTGTTTTCACATCGAAAAGTTTCGCCCGGTGATCCATTCTGTCCATTCTCGGTACTTTGGTGAAAGGTTTCTTTCCCCAGTGACCATAATTACCCCGGGGAGCTTTGCTTAGAGTTCGAAGTCTGTTTGTTAATGACTACATATGTCTTGAAGTAAGGTCCATGAGCTTGGCGACCTCACGCCAGTTCACGAACCTCTTCACCCATTTCAGCATCTTCCCCCCATATGTTCCCATTCTCCCAGATCCACCTAATCAACAAATACTTCCGCCAACATCAATTATCACACTCATGATTTTGATGGTAATTGTTCATCTTCAAGTTCTGAAATACCTAAATCTTTTTCATCAAAATAGTATACTGCTTACCTGACTTCACCTCATTCAATTCGTCAAATTCACTTTCCCATCTGGCCATATATTCACTTCGTCTCAGCCACCAATCGGATGAAATTCAAGTACTTTCGTTGCACATCTCAAAAAAAAAAAAAAAAAAAAGGTCCTAGCAGAAGGCACAGCTATGTTTACCTATTTCCCAAAATAGTAAGTAGGTATATGAAATGATTCACTCTTCAGATCATCATCCTATATATACTTCATATCTTTGACTTATCATCTATTCACTTGAGTCTTGATGAAGAGTGAATGAAGTATGAGGTGAATGAAATACAATCAAGAAAAACCGGAATCGAGAATGTAGCAAGTGTCAAGAAGTTATCTTGGAACGTCGAAACATCTTTCAACTACTCGGCGTACCCCTACTATAATACTTCGTATAATTAGGAGGATTACCGAGCTCAAACACAGCATTGCATGCAGATAAATGGTCATAGCATGATCCTTCGTGATAGCTGTACGTACTTTAATATATTGCAAAGCAAGATGTGAGAAATGAGACGGTGAATAAAAATGATTTCAATGAATAAATATCTAGATCTGTATTGTAAACAATGTAATCAAGATAAATAATGACAATGTCTTGTTTGTATGAAGGGATAATCCATTCTCTCATAAGGTATATATAAGATGAGATATTATTAAGTGGCAGGAACGATACAGTAGACAAGTGAATTAAATTGTGCGGGGTAGTATGAACTATAAAACCCTATAAAAGGCAGGTACCGGTACAATTCGGATAAGAGCATAAACAATAAACAATGCCTTAGTTAAGAAGTACAGTAAGTATAAATTTGAGGATACTTTTTATAAAAGACGATGCCGGTGAATTTGATTCCATACATACATATACATATACATATACATATACATATACATATACATCTAATCTACATGTACATATGCACATTTACCATTTAGGTTTAATTTATTAATCTAGAAGGATGACGGAAACGTGTCAATTATTCTGCTGTCAAAAATATAGTATTAAATCTATCCCATCTAAAATGGATTTTCAGGTACCAGAATGCCTACTACTAATACAAAAAAGAAGGTCTAAACTGATACAAGTAAACTAAAAGAAAAAAACAAGCTTTTCTTAACGGTAAACTACCTTGATAAAACTAACTACCTTGGTACCTTGGATATCAATCACCAGCCCCAAGTTCTTTTTTTATCTTTTTTTTATCTTCTAATCGAGTTTAAATACTCAATTGAACCATTAATTGATCCGTGATTTATTAAGGTTACAAGGATATAAGCTTTTAATTCAATTTAATTGGTTGTTATCGGGCGCTTCCCTTAGTTGCTCCGCCAGCTAGTAAACTTAAGTGGAAGTAAGTAAACATCAATTTGGGCGTTTTTTTAAACTTACCCAGCCATCGTCTTTTAACAATTCCAGCCTTCAACATTTTTTTTTTGCTAGAACCACAAAATTATATTCGTTTGCTAGGGAAAAATCTGGGCCATCTCTTTTTTATCTTTCTTGTAAAGGAAAAAAGTTACAAACTGCTACGCATACAATCTATATTCCCCTCTCTCTGTTTGTGTGTAGAGATATCTAACAAATTATTCTTCGAATGATAAGCAGTGCGCACAACATCATATCCACATTCTTCAACCATTTTACGAATACACGAACTCACAATACTTCTTACCAATTTTCTAAGAGAACATTCCTAAGTAGACCGCGCCACTACATTCTTTCCATCTTGAAACTTCTTCATTCCATTGCAAACATTCCACAGTTGCGACTCCTCAGTCGCTCCGAATTATACGGGGGACGGGAGTGAGCAAATCAAGCTCAAGTCATTCGTTCAGAGACGTATAATACATAGTTCACAATGGCTGAAAGAGGGTTCGGAGGATTTTTGAGTAAGTTCCTAAGCATTCCACGGGAGATTATCAGAGTACTAATTGCATTCCATAGGAGCGGTGCCGTTCTTAGGATATCATCATGTATTGATGATTCTGATAGCGATAACCATTATATTACTTTGTGAGTACCTCAAAGCTTCCATTCCATTGAGGCGGGACTAATACTTCTTTAGCACTTCTGTTAGCAGGATGTTCTTCATCATCACCTATGATACCCGACATTTTCCTCATATCACTCTACTACTCGTCATATACACCTGTACCATCTACATCGCAAGTTGATTACAACGTACATACTGCAGTAACAAACATAGTTGGGCAAGCTAGGTTAGCAGCAAGAGTTGGTTATTTTGGTATCTGTATAAATCCAGATGGAGGAGCATGGTTGTGCAGCAACAATGCGACTGCATTAGCAAATGAAGTGTCTATAGACCAAGATCCGCTGAATTTGATCTGGCTCGCAAGTCAGTTCAAGGATATGATCGTATTCCCATATCTGATGTAAGAAGCGTAGACTCTTCCTTTTCCCACAATTGCTAATATTTTTATAGTATCATCGCAATTATATTTGCTTTCGTCTGTCTATTACTACTGGCCACATTCCCCGGATGGCACGAGGAGGAGGATGGCACAGGTCATGAAAGAGATGTCAAACCATTCCCATCGAGACCTGTGTCACAAGTAGCGTTAGCTATCATCTTCATCGCCTCAATCTTCGTACTGGTATCCGTATTATGGCAGCACACAGCATCTGTCGCCGCATCCATCATAGCGCAAGATTTAGGGAACGGCAGCGTACGGAGTGGGGTCGGAACCACCGCCATGGTACTGGGATGGTTCTCATTCGCTTTACTCATTATCGTCACCATTGGGCTATTAGTCATGATCCTAAGTATCCGAGTATTGGCAGAGACATTCGGATGAACAATCGACAATTTATCCGGGGGGCGAAGCATATATCGACAAAAATTATCGTCGAACATTCTGATAAAATTTGGGCGAATTTCAGTTACAACTTCTTTTCAGCGTGCATGTTTTACCACCAGCGAGAATATTGTTGGTTGGATATGATGGCCGAATTTGGAAAATCGAGATGTTTTTTTTTACTCTTTCTTTCCCTTTGAAGGAAAGAATCTCGATTTCTGTGTATACATGGATTTGCATTTGGGATGGAGTTAAGACTTTTTGATTTACAGATGACGACAACGAGACGGATGCGTTATATATGGAGAGGGCACAATGGACACGAAAGAGATGTGCTATGTTAGGATATTTAATGAAGGACGGTTGGGGGTGGGCGGCTCGTTTGGAAC
>JWJB01000358.1:0-14690 GCA_000812895.1 Rutstroemia sydowiana | reverse complement strand
GGGGTGGGGGAGAGGAGGAGGAGGAGGAATGTGAATTTGATGGGTAGGAGGGAGGGAGTTGAGAGTGAGGGTGAGGGTGACATTTTGTTTTGTGTTGCTTTGTGTTGTGTTGTGTTGTGTTGCGGTTTTTGGATTGGGGAAATAGGTAGATGAATAGATAGGATACTGTCGTATGAATATAATATTCCATATCGAACTTACAACCTATCCATCCATCTCTTTATAACCTTTCACATTGGATGAGATCACCATCCATCAATCCATCAATCAGCCTCCTACTTCATCTCATCTCATCCCATCCCATCTCAAATCATCAGATCTCATCAAATCACCCAACTTAGCGCCTATCACCAACTCAGCGTCCCAAATCTCAATTCTCATTTCCACATACCCCCATTCCCTTTTCACAACCACACACAATCATCATACCATACACCCCAACCAAGCACTATACTATACAACCACCACCCCTTCCATCTCCCATCCATCCGTATATCCACTCCAAAACCATAACCCCAAAACAAGACCAGAATACAGCCGCCTATTCAGGATTCCCAAATCGAAATCGTGCCTATTCGTTTCGATCCCCAATTAACAGGATTTTAATTTCCGACTACACTAGCGGGTCATGATCATATAATCCGTGTTACTGTACATTAGATTCAAGCCATGAGGTAGCATTGAGGTTTATATCGATGCCTGCCTTGAGATATGGATACGCTAAATCGATATACGGTACAAGAAGTAAAGTAACTCGCTGATAATGATATCTCTCCAAAAGAACACTCAAAGTAATCTAACTCAAAATACAATTCCATTCAGCCAAAGAAAGCCAAATCAAAACCAGAAAAGAAAAAGGTGCAAGAAAAATACCAAGAATAGAAATCCACAATCACAATCTTCTTCATCGGATTCTTCATACTCATGCGGCGTAGAACTACATCCACATAAACCGTCTCATTGTACGTCTCATTGTACTACTGTAGGTACAGTGAGTGTATAATAGGTATCTAGGTAATACAAAAACGCACATCATCAAATACAAATCTTATTCACACCCCTAAAATACCAATCCCATCAGATCTAACGTAGCATTCTCAAATACGTCCATCCACCAGTACCACACACCATGCACACCACAAATCCTCCAGCATAAGAATTCGCATAAACCACATAATAAACACCCTTCAAAGAAACCCTAAAATCCACTTAGATCTTTTATTTCAGCTGAACAAAAAACTCATGGTTACAATATACCCCTTTAGCGTATATAAATATCTCGGCAACATCAGCCACCAACTGTCAGAATCTCCACTTGAATCACCCACCTCGTTCCAGAAACTAGGCTTCCATTTACTCCGTTCCATCGTCGCAAATCGACTCTGCACAAGACACGATCATCAAGATCATTTTCTGGGACATCAATAGTATCTCATCAAAATCCTGACCGATCAGGCCATCAGTATGAAATCCTCACCGAACGACGACGTTCAAAAACGCGAAAGTTAAATTCACATCTCGCGCTATTGTCCTAAATACATTCGTTTCGTTCATTGCCAAGGGTATCCCTCAAACGCCATTTACCATTCGCCATTCATTACCCATATTTTATCTTATCTCATCAAATCGAAGAATATCAACGCCAACTATAACCGCCTTCTATCGCATCGCATCAATCATTATGATTCTATCCATTGAGTCATCAATCATATCTCTGTCGTTGAAATCATTCTTCCCATCGTATTCTAATCAGCTCCTCCCCCAGATCTCATACTCGAGATACGAATTAAATCTCCATACCCGTAGCACCTCTATCAACACCTTTCCTCGCAGGACTATCCAACTCCTCAAATTCCCTCGCCGCCATCTTTGCATTTTCTAACGCACTATTGAATCGTTCTTCTCCGGGTGGTAGGATGGCTGCTAGATATGTATTGGTGGTGAATTTCACAACAAACATATTAAAATGTGGCATCTTCAATTCGAATAGACTAAATTGTTCTGCAGATTTCGGTGTACCAGTATACCGGGATGTGCTTTGTTTGAAATTCTTAATGATGTTTGACAAACGCTCGAATCGATCAATGGTAGGGTTTATTTCGCCAATGTTTGATGACCAACTAGAGACGACGAGAAAAGATGATCGCTCGAATAGGAGGACTTCTTCTGCTTGGATAATAGAGCCTAGTTCTGAAAGATGTTGTTCGATTTCGTTCAGATTTGGTACCAAGTCGTGTATTATCTCTGCCCATGCCTTGTATAACGATTGATCCCATATAGATGTTGCGAACGGAACGATGTTGAAAGATTCGGATTTGGAACGCACGAGGGAGATTCGTTCGTGGAAGATATCTTCGCGTTGATTGGGAAGCACAAGATCCATCTTGTGGATGAGGACGTATATACTCGCGGTTGGAGAGAATTGTGAAAGAGCGGTGATAATGGAACGGTATGTTAAGAGGTCTCGATCGAAATCGCGGGATTCGATATCGAATACGTAGATGAGGACTCCGACACTAGAGAATACATGTTGCCGTTGTTGAGATAGGTAGTTTTCCATAAAGGCGTCCTGGCTGTAGACATGTCAGTGCTTTGCTTATGCATATCTGTTTAAGCAAGCAAAGGCACGTCTCAAATATATAGTTGTTGATCTGCACTCAACTATCCGGCGCGTGAAGCAACCTATGAAAGTTTGGCCTCAATTTTTGTTGAATTTCAAACTACCCCGCACCTTTGTCGCACAATGGCTGAAGACATGTACGAAACAAGAAGCACTTACCCACCGCAATCCCATAGATTGAGAGTTAGATTACCCAGAAACTTAACATGGCTCAAGTCGACATCAATTGTTGCTCCTAATCGTCTCGTATCTTTGGCGACATAATTGGAAAAGATGATGCTTCTCATAGAACTCTTTCCAGATCCTGACTTTCCCATCAAAAGAACCTTCTTTTTCCTTGGTTTTCTTGATTCAGCAGAAGGTGATATTGCTGTCGCAGTAGAATCATCTTGAATTCGTAAATTCTCCATGTTGTGATTGGGGAGAATTGAAGTTATATCTTGAATTGGGTACTGAGTAATACTGGAGGGAAGAAATTGGAAAGATTTATTATAATTAACTAGGATTAAGCCTTAGGCTATAATTAGGGTAAATTAAGGTAAGGTAGAGCAAAAGCTTGGGCTTTAAATCTCAATTCAATTTCATTCAATTGGTTGGTAGCCGATGATTTTCCATTTATCGGCGATTTTATTAATCCGGCTTCCGATGTGACATACTAATTACATCTCAGATATTCATCCATATAAATACACCTGCAGCAATTGGTATTAATATACAAGAGAATTGCAAAGCTCATCTCCAAATAGTACAGTCTAGATCAACATAATCAACAAACCTCAAAACCATCTAAAACAGCCCACCCACAACTCCCACCGAAACCACCAACCCAGCAACCCACCATCCCTCAACCAAAACCCGACTTCTTACACTGCTACTCTTTGAAGAAGCCGTTGAAGAAGCTGATGAAGAAGTAGAAGACGCCGAATTCGAAGACTCCGAGGTAGAAGTACTACTATTTGAATGAGCAAAGCTAGGTGTATTAATCAAATTGTTCGCTCTCAAACAGCTGATTCCTACACTTGTATATCCCGAGACAGTGCTACCCGGACTCTCAGAAACAGTTTGGATCAGTGCTACGGGCCAGATTCGCTCGATGGCATTGTTGAAGTAGGTTTGGTTGGTGGGGTCGTGAACAGCGCTTGATATGTATACGACGGGATTGGAAAGGCTTGTTGTCATGTTGGGTTCGATTGCTAAATATCATTGTGTTAGAATTGATCTTGCATGTACATGTGGAGAGGTACTGAAGTAAGCACTGCATCTGGGGTATTTCGCTCATCTCCAAGGCTAGAAGACGGGAAACAAGCAACCACCGGGAATATAAGAAAAAGGAAATGCAAATGGAAAAGAAACTCACAATCAATACCAAAAGACCCAGCTCCCAAGTATCCCACACATGATGCAGGCGTAATACTCTTCAAATCAATACTCGTACACAAATCCGTAGTCTGTTCAGTCTCGCCCTCCTCAGTCTCTTCAGTATCCGAATCCGAAATCCCGTTCGTTATATTATGAACTGCAGATTTTATCGCTGTTGTCAAATCGACTTTACATTGCTCACTTAATGCTTGCACACAATCCCCAAGATCATCTTGCGCTTGTGCTGTTGCATTGCTTAAAACATCAGTCATTACCAGTAAACACGTGGTCCAAGGACCTAGTTCATTTGGTTTGTAAACGGTGATAGCGGGCGATTCAGTAAAGATATCGGTGCTGGCATACATAGAGATTACGGTGTCGGTTATGCTTGTATTCGTGTTTGTAGCGGTGTTGGGAGCAGGGATCTCAGTAACGTTGATTTGAAGAGTCCAGTATGCGTCAATGACGGAACTGACCATGTCGGTTGTCAGATTAACGCTCATGTTGTAGGCTAAGATGGGGTAGTTACCCGTCGCGTCTGGGTTTTGGTCAAATACTGTGTAGTAATCATATGGAGCGAAATCAAGTGGGCCACCGACGCCGCCCACGAAGACTTGATCGGGGGTATCTGTGGCGGCGGAGAAGGAAGGGGCGCCGATGAGAAGGAGGAATGGGACGAGCCCTTGATGTAGATTGGAGGGTTGCATATTGGATGTGCTTGCAATGAGAGGTTATGATGGCGATGGAAATTGAGGTCAGGAGTCAGGTTTGTGTTTGTGTTTGCGTATTTTTCCCTCCTGCAGAATCTATTTTTGTGCGAATGGATTTACACTTATACAATTTCAATGCGAGCAAGTTATCCCACTTAGCAGTACTACTTCCATGCCTTACCAACCATCAAGCACAAGAATAAGATACAAAGTGTTGCCTCCCAGCGCGTTACCACTATCTGATCCAAGCCCTTTATCCCAGCTACATATTTCCCTCATACCATGCAAATTACGGTCAAGGGCAACACAATGCGATATCATAAATTTGAAGGATTGCGGCCGATTGGATACAGTAATTCATATATACGCTCCGAGCTTTATGATTGGGGATTCGGCTAATTACACTAGCTATGGAGACTCCACTTTGAAGGTTCCTGCATTGTGGAATCAGTCAGCCTCAATAGCTGGTTCTGGCGGGTAGCGATTCGCCCAATGGATATCAATTGAATCAGCGTGTAGAATGGAGATGGAAGGAAAATAGGAGGGTTTGTTTCTTGACTCTGAACGCATTGAAGATTTGGGATCGTTCGAGGCAACTTTAACCTTGGTACCTGATCTACTCTACTCCCTTCCCATTTCTTTTACTCCGATAAACGATTATTTGGTCCCGAATAACAGAAGATTGTTGTTAAGCTTAATTGTGTTCATAGTAGAACTAAGCATTTGATTGGGTGGCTCGTGGTTTATAGAATACAATTTCTTGTACTAGTTGATTATGGAATACATATCGCCATCGCCACTGAAACTTATACTGGTACTCGTATTACCCAGCAGCAGCAGTCTTCCACTTTCTTAGCCTCAAATATTTGTAAATTGTATCAAATCCTGAACAATAATGCTATTATCCAATTGTAAACAAGTATTTATTGTATTTCTATCTCTTAAATATATCAAGGCTTTGCAGTGCTACATATCCTAACGCATTTCGAGAATCGAGTAACAAGAAACAAGTTTCTCCTACCTCATGTTGTACAGTAGGAAGTTCGCATGCCTTCGTGTTTTTCACACATGTCTCCGAATCGCCTTCTTACAACAGTATCATGTTCATTGGCGTTGTATGCTCTGCGTACCCGTAATGGAATGTTTAAGGATCCGTTTCTCAAATAGGATCAACTTGTTAGTGAGCGTAAATTCATCGAGTACTGTACCCTGTTCCGATGAACCTCTCGGTTCGGATTTCCTATCTGGAAGGAAAATAGAAGTAATGTACCGATCTTTATTTTTTCTTATAGAATAGAATAAGCATGAATATAAGGTTATCTCTATACCCGGATATCACGGATGAGTATGGGAGAAGGTAAGACATTGAGTATAGTGAATGATGGTGTATGATGGTACTTATTCTTGGTGTATATTCCAAATAGCAATAGGGGAATTTACGCAGGTCCGCGAGACAATTTGTTCGATTCTGAAAGGCTTCAAGTTTTGTTATGCAGCGATGTAATTTCAATTTCATGTTATGTCAGGATATCGATACCTATTTCCGAAATTGTGAATCTTGGTGGACATATATATCTAACACCACCTTATCGCATACACATTCCAATTCACAATCCACCCACGCAATTTGCAAAACAAGATTCCAAAGTAGACCTGAAGAAATAACGCAAGTAAGCGATAAAATATAAATATCTAATACCGTAAGCTGTTTGAATCGAATATATATTCTCCCAGAGAATCCCTTCTAAATTTCATAACTCATAATTCTAAACACCCTTCTCTCCACCCCCCTTCAAATCTCTAAAAACAAGAAAAAAACTCTTCCTAATAATACAAATCAAGAAACAAACCCCTCTACCATCATATCATATCATACACCTCACCCCTCTACCCAGTCGTACAAGCCGTCTCAGGACAATAGCCATAACTACAAGCAAACGCACACAACCCCAAATAACTCTCATCCTCCCCACTTAACGGCACCCCAGCCACACTAGTCCACGTCGGTAGCGCCGATGATGTAGATGAATAACTGGAACAAGTACAGGGACCTGGGGGACAATATCCATATGAGCAACTGAAATCACAGAGACCCATGTAATTTCCTGTTCCTGTGCCAGCTGTACAAACAGTTCCGGACGCGACGGCAGATGCGACTGCTGATGAGACTGAGGATTCGACTGAGGATGCAACTGCGGTGGCGATAGGGGATACGGTGGTACTGGTGACTTCAACAACTTCTTTGCTTGTGGCGACGCTGCTGTGTTTTGTGGTTTTGGCGGTTTTGGCGGTTGTGAGAGTTGGGGTGGCGCTGGTTATGGGGGTTGTGTTTTGGGTGGTGATGGGAGAGGTGGATGATAATATGGATGTACTTTTGATGGAGGTGATATTGGTTGTTATGCTATTGAAGAGGGTATGTTAGTTATATGCTATATATGTGTGTTTCTGGGCAGGATATCCCATGATTGTGTTCGAAGGAAAGGATATGATGCTGTAGAAGCACGAACCTTGTAGTAGAAGCTCCTGAAGCACTAGAACCTGGTGTTACAGAAGAAGCTTGTGTCGAAGCAGCAGCCACCGAAGTCGCAACAACACTTCCACCACCAGGTGGCGTGGTAGTCGGCGCAATCGTAGTACTCGGCAACGTAGGTGTAGGATTGGCGGTAACATGCAAACCATCCGTCAAAGAAGCGTATCCAGGCGGTGGAAGAGGATCATGTACTCCATTCGGAACGGTTCCCACATATGCATTGAAGTTGTAGATACCATAAATGCAAACATCCTGGACACTTTTAAGACTTACAGCCTCGAGAATAACTTCGTCGTTGCGCTGGAGGAAAAATTGTTGTAACCCTACTTGCATATCTACCTGGTATGAAGATACACCGGCTGGTGCATCGAATTGCTGAACGTTGTCGCCAGACATCACGGTAACCGTGCCTGCTTCTGTGAGCATGGCGACGACAAATACTGAATCCTGCATAGTTTCGTAACCATTTGGACGACCCATGTAGTAATTACCGCTGCTGTTGTCGGCCGTTACCATAGTTGTATCGGTGGAATCGCAATCCAGTGAGCGAAGATGAGGGCGATACCAGTAAACAAGCTCATCGGAGGTAACATAGCTGTCCGGACTAGTTGCGCCATCTTTAAATGCTGCAATAAATGGTGTTGCTAGGTCTCCCCATCCATGATGAGGCCTATAATCGTCAGCTGTGTTCGTGTTCCTCTAAAATATAATGCACTTACATGTCATTGGACCATTTGGAATTACCATCATCGGCATGCAAAGGGTTCAACGGTCCGATGTAGTGAGATTCGCCATAATCATTCCAGGTGATGATCTCTAAATATTGTGGTGCAAGGGCGAGGATTTCATTCCAACGGTCGTAAAATAAAAGGTCGGAAGGGAAAACCCAGTTTTTGCTGTATGAAACTTCCTGGAAGACCGTCAGTATGTGTTAAATCATTCGTATAGTACTACTTACAGGTCCGTAGTGGGTACTGAACCATGGAGAGACAGCTAGAGGAAGGTAATCAGCGATTGTATAAACACATAGAGCTGGATCATCTTACGCGCAACATATGCCTTTCCGTCGAGTGCTGCAATATAAGTTGTGTCACCAGATTCAACTGTAACGTTGGCACTACCGGAAGGAGCTTTATTGTCGCCATTACTAGGCCAAGCCTAAGGTTTGTCAGTAAGGTCTTGAGTAATATTGTAAAGCTGCTCACCATCCAGTTGAGAGCACCATCAAGTTGGCTGAAGTCTGCTGCTGTTGGTTGGAAGTTGGGGGCGAAAAAAACGTCGATACCGGCTGCTGATCTCATAGCAGTAACATCGAGTGCATCACCGGCAAATGAAGATGCAAATGGCTTTGAATCAACGAGCAGTTGTGCGGAAAGACTAGCATATTGTGCAATCTTTTCTCCGACTGCGGCAGCTTGGGTTGTAGGATCCCACCAGTTGAAATCGAAGGAGATAAAGACATTCATTCCATTGTCTGCGGCAGATTGGTATGCGTACCCGAGTTGTGTATCGCTAAAGTCGTCTGTTCCGATATTTAATGCAAAGGCATCGATTCCAAGGGCCTTTGCGCGTGTCATATCGGCATCGTAATCTGTGGAGCTAGTTCGGTCGCCAACAATACCAATCTTTTACGTGATAAATCAGCATACAACGATTAGATTTGGCGGGGTAATCTGGATCTACATACCATGAAATGACAGAAAACAAGTTTGTCAGTTGAAGTTCGACCGACAAGGCCTTTATCAGAGTGTGCCGTTGGGGCTGCTGTTACGCATGATGCGATAAAAAATGAGAGGATACCCTGGAATAGGGCCTTGGATGGAGAAATCATCTTGTATCACTGTTTCGACTTGCGATATGTGATATAATTGAACAGAAGAAGAGAAAGCAAATGAATGTAAAAAGAAGAACAAAGACTGTTTAAAGAATGAACGTCGAGTCAAAATGTGCTCTTAAATAAGAGTCAAACCCCAGGAGTTCGTCCAACAAACTGTGAATAACCTCCCTTAGACACCTACCTTGTTGCAATCCAGTGCGTGGAATGAATGTAAATGAATGCAAATGAACGTAAACAATCAAGAAATTAGATAATTCACTGAATTATATAACATAAGTAAGAAGAAATTAGAGGTCATTATCGAAAAGTCCTTCCATTTCTTATGATATCCATAGATGACCAAGGGTACTGCATGTAATACTAGGTGCTGATCTTAATAACACCCAGAAGCTTGACTGTGTGGAGCAGCATATGTGGAGCTATGAACCAACATTGTGATTAGAAATTTTGCGAAGGAATACTTGACTAAGGGACCCAAAAAATCCTTCAGGTCAATTGTGTGACCTTTCTTCTGGGTGAATCACGTCGCCGGTAGTACTTCGTGAACATCCCAAGGGGCAGAGACCAATTAGAAGACAAAAAAGCCATCTTACATGGCGTAAGAAGGAAACATAAAACAAATTGTGGAATGAAGGATTCTACCCCCCTGAGCGTTTAGCAAAACAAAAAGGATTTTACATCATCCACTATTTTGGCCTGTGCATTTTTTGTAATCACCAAAAACCATAGAAAATAGAATTATACCTAAGCTCTAGGCACATTTGGGGACAAGCGCCGTCGTTTCCTCCGAAGAGATCAGGATAACCTTATAATGTGGTGCGATATAAACACCCAATTATATGGTCTAACCGCTAGTCGGGATGCCCAAAAATGGACAGGAACAAATGAGATCACATCAGCACAACCCCCTTTCCAAAAGCTCACTAATGCAGGGGAAATGATTGAAGGAACAGTTTGCGAATCAAGAAATAGAATGGTAATTTGCCACTGCCTTCTAGAAAATATGAAAAGATACATTAAATTCACTTGAATTCACCCACCATACGTAAGAAAAATGTACTTGGTAATCAAAACATATCATCCATCACGTGATACCAAGACGGCTTGTAATCAAGGCCAGGATCCAGTCGATCGAAACAAAATCCTAACAGATGTAACAATTGCATGCATGCTAACTACCAACCATCCATTCCAACAAAATCCCGACACCTTGCAGATAAACCTATAATTTACGTACATCAGGATAACCTTAAGACAACGTGTTACCCACGGATTGCGGGGTAGATAAAGCTTTATTTTGGACCAAGCAAGTAGATCTCTACTGCATTGGTAGGGCAATCTGACATTGAAGAAGATTGAGGATGTCATATTCAAACAATTAATTGGCGTTTCGATGGACATGGAAGCGGTACTCAGGTTTCCAGTAGCTCTGTCCTTTTTCGGTTGTGCGTTTGTTAGAAGCATAAACTTAGGCTGGATTTGAGAAATACAATAATACAACGTTACTGCTATCGTTTGAGCACGGTTGAGAATTTTGGGCAGACTGACTATATCGTGAAGAGAAGAGAGTGATGAATGTGGGGATCACATGGTCGGTTTAACAGCCGCCCATTAAGTGGATGCAGCTGAGTGGATGGCGGTTAAAATTTGAATCAAAGCAAAAGAATGTGGATTCTTCCTGCAATTCCCCAAGAAAGTGATAACCAGATTCTCGGAACAAGCGCTACCATATAATTCATGCATATTAGAGATCAGATAAGTGCGGATACAGCTGCATTCGTTGTAGGCGTACTGTAAATAGACAGAGCAAAGTTGAGGACTTGCTTGTTGGTTGCCGTAAATGTACCAAGATCGGCGGTAGAACCTCGGTACCCCAGTTGAGAAATGGCCTTTTCCAGCACGGCGGCTGGCTCCTCGAGAACTAACTTCAATGGGCGAATGATTGACCTAGGGATTTTATAAACAACGCTGTTATGCTAACGGACCACATATTTCTATTTTCAATTCGAACAATAAGAGACCCTGTATTCTTCATGTCCTCTTACCCCAGAAACCTGAGGCTCCTGTTCTTCAAAGTATACGGGGTACTGCAGTATGCGATTCACAATTTCACACCCACTTCTGCAATCTAGCGAACACAAACATTTTCCTCTGCCATCCTGGTCCATCACTATGAAGTACTACGCCTTTATACAAACATGATGTACTTTGATGTACCGGTACAAATTTCTTATCTATCCGGATAATGACAAAACTTCGCGACTATGATCCCGCAATATGCCCTGACCTGGTTTTTGGTAGTCAGAACAAAACCGCGAGTACCTGGGACGGCTCGGCGATCGCCACGAAGCTTTGCCGAGTTGTTATCATAATCCGTTCTACCTTCCCTTTAAAATATGGTGATGGGCTTTTGCTGCGCTAATACTTCCTCTCATATTGCACTCAAAGGCGTGCGGATTTTTATCATGTCGGTCTATGTTATCTTGGTCCCTAACCCACGATTTGATATACTGCGAATATACTCGTTTGGGGTACAAGTATGACGAGATGACCAAATATACGGTGTGGTATGTTGTTCTCCGGGGTCTATTAATGGAAGGTATCAATTTAAGTACAAAATATAACCTTGCGGTTTGTAGCCCAACTAACCGAGGATGTGCACCAAAGTTTTGTCCTTACTTTCTCTGCTTTGCCTGTACCTGTACTTACATATCAGTACATTATTACAGCACCTGCAGTAATCCGATTCTATCCGATGAGTAAGCATTAGAAGCAGGGATCCATTTACCTAATCCGTACTGGCAGCCAGCCTCAACTCGCCAAATTCGCAACCTAGATTAATTACCAAGTACATACTGCGAATACTGCTATGTAATCTATCATGCAATTGGAAATCTGGAGGCTCGAAAAGAAAAAATGAAGAGGGGGTGCATTACCAAGCTGGATTTGTAAATTGCATGAAGGAGTGGTAGGTGGTATGGATCACGACGGTGGATGATGTCGGTGGGATATGCGGGGTGATTGTACTACTATAAATACCAAGAAGTTTCTCGTTGTTTACACTGTTGTAAATCGCAGAGTTGTTGATATCTCTATAACATTGTATTCTGAATTAAGAGTTTACATCAAGTTCTTCAAAATGATATCTTCTCCCCTTGCCCTCGCTATAGCATTGCTGTTAACGCGCGTTCAAAGTTCCGCTATTCCATCATCCACCTCTCAATACCAAAATGAAACATCCCCAATAATCGTATCCGATACCTTCAACGCTACCTACAACCTCACCCCACAACCCTTCCAAATCTCCGTCTCTCCAGAATTCATCCACACAACCACTCTCAAAGCATCTCTCACCCGCCTCACAACCGACATCCACGAACCCGACTTCACCGACGGCCCACCTCGCCACAACATCTCCACCATCCGCGATTACTGGGTTAACAACTATTCCTGGCCTACCGTGCAATCCACAATCAATGCGAAATTCACTCAATTCACCACCATCGTCTTCGCCGATGGAAACTACACTCATCCCATTCCCCTTCATTTCGTACACCACATCTCCAACCGAAGCGATGCCATCCCATTACTCTTCATCCACGGCTGGCCCGGTTCTTTCCTCGAAGTCAGCAAAATAATCAACTCACTCACCAACCCCGCAAACTCATCACTCCCCGCTTTCCACATCGTAGCACCTAGTCTCCCCGGTTTTGGTTTTTCTCCTGCCCCCAAGTACCCCGGATTGGGACTGCGTGAATCAGGAGAAGCGTTTAATAATTTAATGACTAAACAACTTGGTTATGCGAAATATGTGATTCAAGGAGGTGATTTCGGTGGCTTTACATTACGTTATATGGCTGGACAATTTCCCAAGAGTGTAGTATCTTCTTTATCAAATTTCTTTATCGTGCCACCGAATGCGACGGATTTGGAGAGATATGCAGAGGGGACAACGACGGAAGAGGAGAATAGTATTATTGAGGATTTGGAGGAGTTTAATGATTTTTATGCTGGGTATAGGGATATTCAACAGACGAGACCGTTACAGTTGGCGGTGGGGATGACGGATAGTCCTGTGGGGTTTGCGGCGTGGGTTTATGATTTTATGTTTAATCATGTGGATGGGTATGAGTGGACGCCCGAGGAAATTGTGACGTGGGCTATGATGTATTATATTCAGGGACCGTATGGGGGGATGGCTATGTATAAGGAGATTGCTAAGGTATGAGAAACATGTTTCTTTGGGTTGAAATCTTGAATGCTAATGGACTGGCTAGGTGGGAACTTGGTTGAATGAAGGGTTTCTTTTCGTGGACAACCCGATTGGAGTTGCGTCGTTTCCGAAGGATGGTTATAGAACGGTATGTCTATTTCCTTTACTCATATGTCAAGGTTTTTGACTGATACTTATTATGATCCTAGCCAATATCATGGTTGCAGAGATGGGCAAACTTAACGTATGAAGTGAATAACCCAAAAGGAGGACATTTTGCGGCATGGGAAGTTCCAGAGATATTGGTGGACAATATCCGCACATTTTGGGGTAATGATTCACTTTCAAACGTGAATCTGTTTAAAGAATATTGAAATGGGAGGTCATGCATAGAGTAAGGGGGTTGACCACATTAGTTGAAAGTCCTCTGCATAGTGTTACCCACACGTCTGTCGGTTTTCAAATTCACGCTTAGCAAATGCGTAACTTGGATGTAGAGAAATAAATGACACAATTTAATACTTGATTGTTTTTTGCCTCAGACTGAGAATATGATAAATGGAAGGGCTTAAACCCACGCGTAGCGAAATTTCAATTGATAGACGTAGAGCTTTAATTTAGAATTATCACAATGGCGGCAGTGCAGTCTTTGGATTTTTATGTACGGACAACGGGGCAAAGGGAAAAGAAAGAAGGGTGAGTGAGATAGGAGGTAGAAAGGTGGTCTCAGAACTAACACTATCCAATCCCCAGACCTTATCATGCCGCGCATGCCATTCCCTACCCTCGGTATGTTTACAATAACTACAAGTCCGAATTCAAGTCATAATCCCACATACTAACAATAAAATAGTTCAAAGTGTAGGGACCACTGGATGGGTTGTAGGATGTAGTAATTGGAAATGGATTGTCGGTCCAGAGGATAGCACACAAGATACAGATCCCGCAGTAAACGAATACTGCTCAGATATTTACATCGATTGGGCTGTCGATGTTTGTTATATCAACATTTATTGTATTGGAGCTGGGAATGCTCCGAGCCATTCATTTGACGGTGCTGCTTCCGGATTCACTGACCATGATATCTGGTATGAGACACGTACGATCTGTTTTCCTACTGGCATTTATAAGATTGAAGCTATATGTCCTTATTCGTAAATATACACTAATATCAAGTAAAAAACGCGAATTCGGAAAATTTATCGCATCTGCACATTACCGGACCTATAGATTACAGAAAAAACATTTAAAAAATTCATTTTCATATAATAGTATTAAATAAACTGGCTACAATAAATTAATAAATTTTATACTCATTATATAGAATAATATATATAGGTTTTTTCTTCTACTCAGAGTCAAAAAATGCTAGGGTCGACTAAGTCATCTTTTCTTCATTATTTACTATAATATTACTTTTC